>JBAHVQ010000533.1:143483-165590 GCA_036872915.1 Nanipora kamurai
TATATATATACTCCACCGTTATTTCCAATCAGCAATGAAAATGCTCGCTAGTTCGTTGAAGAAGTTATGAATCAAAACATTGTAACAAAGTCCAGAGGTTCCGCTAGACCGGTATATGCTGGTATTTAGCCCTAAAAGTTTGTCTTCAGTCTCTTGTACCGTTAAGTTTAACTTTCGCGTGCAGTATACCTTATAATGTATACCAATTCTAGATGAATCCGTACCAAAAAGATTAATTTCCACTGGCAACGAGCACTGGTTAATAGCATAGGCTCGCCGAGGCGGAATCTCAAAAAAAGATTTTTGTTTTTTATACGTTGCTTACAACTCGGCGTACGAATACTAGAACGGTTTACCCAATTACATAGCTGTTAGTTTTTATGGAATGTGATAACTTTTAATAACTGTAATAATTTTTTAGATGTGCATCAGTTTGCTAATCTTTTCCAAAAAAAATGAATAGGAAATCAATTTTTATGCCCGTGAGAAAAAAAATAGTGCACAAATAACGTCTTGTATCTCACGAGACGTATTCATGATTTACGTATTTTTGGTTTTTTAACTGACATATTGTACTCTCCCATGGCTTACTTACGTTCGAGTTCAAGTTTTATTCACACTATTTTTAAAAAAAAATATTTACAATGAATATGTTAGATTATGGCTGTGTAAACAAGTTGATACAATAACATTGTACGCGTAACATTGTACGCAAAATTTTCATGAAATTCTCAATGGTATACACTAGGGGAATATATCAAGATAGAAATATTTGCTTAAACTCTTCCAGTGATGGTATATGTTAGCAAAAGTTTTCTAATTAACGTTTCTTGGCCCAAATTGTTTCTTTTATGCTAACCTTAACGTTTATGCTAATTTTTACCTCCAGTGATATAATCTGAACGTCACCTGTAATATTTCGTAACTGCTGAAACACAGCATGCAATCCTGCGGCTTGTTTTCCGACATTAGCTTGTGTCTTTGTTATGGTATTATGTCAGTGTAGATATTTTTATTCGGTGGAAAACGTGACACTACAATAACGGTTGTACTTTCTCTTATTTATTGAAGTAGGTTATCGGTTGTTATTACTCGATGATTGCACGTTTAACTTTAAACGCAGGACATTAGCCTGTACCTGCTAAGCTCACCTTGAAAGATTGACTTACTGATATAACGTAAAAGTTGAGCACTCAGCCACCAGCCTTTTCAGATCACCATCTTTTCAAGGTCTACAATAGAAAAGATTAATTAGATTAGTAGTTTCACATTTACTGATCTACGATCCATCGATTTCAAGCTGACAATAACTTCCTTTAGAAAAGAAAGCAAATTCCAGAAAAAGAGACATGTTGACAAACCCAAAGTATAGGTTAATTAACACGTTAACCCTTTATTTAGTTCCGCACTTTTTTTCGGGAGTTACAAATTGTGCAGTCTATTCAAAATTCCTTTGAAAATCTGTAGAAATCAATTCATACGTCCAATTTGCTTGTATTAAATCGTACATATATGTACGACTGGGAGTTAAAGATTTAATACCGCTTCAATATGTGTTCTTGTTTTTAACGTATATTTTGGATTTTGCAGACGTCTCGTTTTTTGGATTTTGCTTGTTTTACACTTCTTTAAGTTGTCCGTTGGCTCGGTATTATGACACTCTTTGTTTGTTATAAAACTGTATTCCGGGGAATAAAGACCTGCTGTGCACCTTGTGGTTGTCCCCTAGAAATCCATTGGCTGTGCTATTAAACGTTTTATTATGTTTTGCTTTTTTCAATTGTAGATCGAAGGTCCAGATAGTCGACGAAGAGCTGCTGAAGCTGGTTTTATAAGAACTGTGTTGGAACTTGCTGAGGCACAGGATCCAGTGCAGGTATTAGGACACGTTTATTTTTTAGAGATGGGAAAAAGTTCGAAACTTGGAAACGTTCAAAGGTTTTTTAGCAATTGGAGAAGGCCGGATCACACCCACTTAAAGTGAGAAGTGAAGTTCTGCTTAACCATTTAACACACAGTGTCCGATATGTCGGACACTAAGAACAAAAGGACATTCCAGAGAACAAAGGAAAAACAGAGAGAACAAAAAATAAAAGAAACAAATTCAAGCGTTAAAGGGTTAATGTTTTAATTTTTTTGTTTTATAACGATGGAAATACCTCATGATTTTTCTGCCCGAAGGTTGAAACCTTCGACGATTTGGTAGATTAACCTTCCACCCCTAGTTGCGATTTCAATGATGCCATTATCCCCAGTGAAAGAATTCAAACCTAGTTCAATTAAATTAAAAAATTGATTTAGTTTAAAAATACTAGCTTAGTCTTGTTTGTCATAAAAATAAGAAGCGTTCATATGTCGTATGAGTTGTAACCACGTGGGTCAAATAAAGGAGATTGGTTTGCAAAAACAAGCAAAAAAATGTAAAACGAATCACGTTCAAAAAAAGGACCAATGTAAAACGAAGCACGTTCAGGTCTTCGTTTTACAATCTTCTTTCATGTGATTTTCGTGCTCCATGTAGTACAAGAACATGGCAGGAAGGTTGGGTAAAACTCACTGGCCTAAATAAAAAAAAAACAAACAACCTCAATAATTTAATCAATTTCGGATTCCCTCTCAAGTTGTTCATGAGCGTAATTGATTAAGCTAAGCGAATTTTTTGGCCCGTTTGCGTTGTGTGAGATTGTATAAATTTAAATCCTTGACTGTGATCAAATTTAAACGTCAGCATGCGTTTTTGTTCAGTTCAGTTGCACGTGTCCTATTGTGTGGTGTAATATATCGTATACTTAACTTGTAGTATATGTCAAGTGTTTGTATGTAACGTATTGAATGGAATATTTACTAATCCCGTATAGGTGTCCGTTAATCCTAAAGTCCGTTAATCGACAATTAATAAACGTCTTGGTCAAATCAAACATATTGATTTTGAGAATAGGTTTGCTCGCATTTGTTTAGCCTTAATGGTGATTATTGTGTGAAATTTTTTGTTTCAGACAAAATTCAGGTTTACATTCAGAAATCCAGAGTTCTAAACCTCGCTCGTAACACTTGCTCCTTCTCCATATTTTTATCTTTTTTGAGCTTAAACTATGGCACATTTTTTTCAAAATGTTTGGTCTTCTTTACAGCTGCCTTTACAGTTTCTCTATAGTTGTACCTCAGAATCCAATATAACGGATATTAAGAACAAAACAACGAATGAATCAACAAAGCAAAAACAAAGAGAACAAAAGAATAAAAAGTTGGATGTTAAAGGGTTAAGCCAGAAGCGGAAAATTACATTAATTGAATTATTTTTTATTTTATTCTTTGTTGATCACACTGTCTGTTCCAGGCCGTGCAGGTCAACTGCTGACGAACAGTAAGATCTCATTTGGGAGGAGGATACTCGATTCCCGACAATTTCCCAGTTGTGATTTTGAACTGTCGTTGCTTAAAGATGACTGTCGATTTACAGTTAAGTTTTGGGGTTTTTTTCACTAGCCAGTTGTAACAAGGACAATTAAAAGTTAAATTTTAAACTTTTTGACTATTTTGGATTTCTATCAATTTGGATTCTCAACGTAAATAATGGAATTTTGAGCAAGGAGTGGTTAGGAATTAGTATTTTTAGTTGTTAAATCGACTTCGATCTTTTACGGTCAGGCTTTGAAAGATCTGTTTTCATTGTTAAATTTCACTAGTCCTAAAATCCGCGCGATTGTGCAAAATTTAGTATCAGTTTTATTTTGTAATGAGTTAAAGTTTGTAAACTGCGATTGGAAAGATAGTACTCGTTGCCATGTGTCGATAACGTACATTTCTATTCATCTGAAGGACGATTGCCTGGTCTTACATGGGTCTTACAAGGTCTTACATGATTTTTTCATCGCTCGTTGATAAATTGTGATGAAGGTATAAAGGTCCATTAAATTACTGTCTTTTTATCTTTCTTTAGACAACTTGCTTGGAAGTTCTTGATAATCTTTTAAAAGATGTAAAATGTGAGCGTGAGTACAACTCTACAATGAGCAGTATTCCTTCTGGTCCGTTGTTGAACTTGTTGCACTATGAAAGTTATGTTGAAAGTACAGCCCAGGGATTCGCACCGGGGACTGGAGACACCACTATGACTGGCAAGAAAATTTGTACCTGCTCACAACCACGGTAAGATAAATTCAGCGTTAGCATACAACTCGAAAATCCTTTAGAGTAATTTACCGTCTTTGAAAATCCTTGAATTTAAAGTCCAAATTCAAAGCCTTGAAAATATTGCGTCAAAGTCCTTGGATTTATGCTTTCACGACTAATTTATTTCGTCGGTATGGTGGCATGTGATAAACGCTCTTCCTTCGTCACGTCTTCTCTTGATGAGTAAAGTCGTCTGGCGTTAGCCAGAGATAAAATAATAGAAGACTTATGCCGCCGAGATAGAGTTTTAAAGGAAACATGGCCCTATACTTTCTAATGTCCTTTGCAAATGGTTCTGAGATAATTTTCCAATATGTTCCTATGGTTTAATAATATTTATATTAATTGTGAGCGGAAGGTATCCTGGGAGGTTTCCTGTGATATTTAACCACGGCCCGAAAGTGAGATTCTTTCTCCGTCGTGTTGATTTCAATTTGGCATTTAGCCTTTTTTAAAATCGACTGTTTGCGAGATTAACTTCTGCGAGATTAACTTAACTGCTTCCCTGTTAAGTTAGAAACTGAGAGCATTTATAAACAATAAAGTGGGCAATAGAGTGACGGAAGCAAAAAGCCCCAGGCAGAATAAAATAATAAATACGTTACTGACCGCTTTAGGTTGGTCCATATGGAAAAATATTTCCTCTCGGTCTCAATAACAACTCTCGGCCTACGGCATCGGGCCGTTATTTAGACCTCGAGAAAATGTTTTTGAGTTACGGACTTCCCAAGCGGTAACTAACATATATACTGTATATTTGATAACGAAATACAAATTCTTTTATTCTGGGCCCTTGAAAAACCAAGAAAATAATCGAGAAACTCCTCAATTATTCCTTAATATCTGCATGTTAAAGAGAAAAACCCGAACCTTTGAAATGACCCAACCAAGTACATTGGCGGTAAAGTAAGAACTCGGTGGAATATCGCGTCAATTTATCTTCCATTTGTTCAGGCGTAATACAACCAAAGACAATTTGTGTTGTCCTATATTTGAACAACCTCCCCCCTAGCGCAATGGTCAACCTAATTCTCGATTTTGCAAGTTACGCATGGTTAAGTTACTATTCTTATGTTTCTTTAATTGTCAGGGAACCACGATGTGGCACTCTGAACAACAGCGAGTCATGTAAGGTCGATACCGTCGAAGATGCCCCACAATTTTGCAGGTTGGTCTTATTCTGATGGCTATTAATCTTAGTCAAGTGATTAATATTTTAAAAAAAATTCTGTTTAAAAATGGCTATAACTTTGCCATTCATCCATTATGATCGCAGCTCCCTAAAGGAGACAGAGAAGACATCACCTTCAATATAAGTGGTTTGTATTTTGAATGATATGTTTGAATGGATCCACAGTACATTCCTCCAAATAAAAGATCTTCACAGGATACATAATACATCTTTTTTGTCATGATTTGACGCTATTCTCGCTTGAAAATTGTATACTAATATCCTTTATTTATCCCCGGAATCCACTTCACACAAGTGTGCTCTTCCAAGAGACCGTGCATTAATATACAATTGACCGACTTAATACTTAATGCTGAACAGAAAGTTTGTTCATGTGGGAGCTTGGTAAATATCAGACGACTAGAGGACGTTCGTCAAGCTCGTTCTCTCAGAAAAACGAGGTTGACGAACGTCTTCTAGTCGTCTAATAGACAGATTTAAATTAACTAATATTATTATTTAAAATACTAATAATAACCTAAAAGTAATTACTATATAATTAACTAACACTAGTATCATACTACTATTAAGTTACCATAGAGTTATAACGAAAGATAGAAAGTGCAGTGGGTCTTTGTACATAAAGATTTGCCGGGATAAGCTTATCAGAGATGTATTCTGGGACAAGCTTATTCATGGCTTTGAACAAAAATCATTTGAATTGGCTTGACTGTCTGGCACCTGAACTAGCCCAGTGATCATCAGTAAGAATATCAACCGATCTTACAGACCAGTCAGATCCAGTTATAATACGTCCTGCTATATTTTGTAAATTAAATAATTGAGCTTGAATGTTAGACCTTTGCCAAGACTTCCCCAAACGGAGCTGCAGTAATAGAAATGGTGTAAAATTAAAGACTTATATGTAGATATTGCTATTGCTTGAAGAAGTATTAGCTTGAGTCTTCTAAGAGTACCAAGAGCTTTTGTTATTTTATCTGTGACCTTAGAGATATGCGAGTCCCACGTAAGAGCTCAGTCCATGTGAACACCCACGGCAGACATTTGTAAGTCGTGACCCACTCAATTTTATGACCGTGTAGACTAATGTTCGGCTGACTTGGAAGCAAAGAAGTTTTATGTCGTGTTCCAATAAACATACACTTAGTTTTAACAACGTTGAGGCTTAACCGATTTGCATTTAGTCATTGCTTTAATTCAGCAAGGTCATGATTCATTGCTACGAAAAGCTCATCTGGGTCATTTGAAACATTAGTTAAATTTGTGCCATGAGAATACATTCTTGCTTCGGAGAAGAGATTGCAGTTATGTAGGTCATAAAAGTAAAATATAAAGAAGGATCGAACCTTGTGGAACTCCATAGCATATGGTACTTGTATTTGACTTTACACTGTTAATAATCGTGAGCTGCTTCCTCTCCTTGAGGCAACTTCCAAATTTTTTTCCTTAAAACCATAACACTCTATATTCTTAAGAAGGATTCCGTGGTCAATGGTATCAAATGCCTTTTTCAATCAAGGAAGAAAATAGCAAATTACCTGTGGCATCAAGAGGTGCTGTTGAAATAGAGTGAAAAGGGCAGAAACCAGATTGAAATTTAGCAAAATGTTATTATCGACTAAATATTGGTTGGTCTGATTAAAAATAGCCTTTTCAAAAACCTTAGAAATTACGGACAAATCTGAAATTGGCGTATAATTCAATGGATTGAATTTTGAATCCGCATTTTAAACGGGGGCCTCTAGCATTTTTCTAGTCACTGAGAACTATTCCACTAGCTGTGACTCCATCGGATACATGTGTCAATGAGTGTGCAGTCTGTGACATTGCCACTTTAAGTAGACATGCTGAGATACCATCCAGTCCATCAGCTTTTCCTGATGGTGGATCTTTAACAAGTCGAAGCACTTTCCCCACGGACGGAGATTTCAGCTCGAAAGAGTTTTCGTATCGACGCAAGTATTCCTCAGAAGAAGCACGAGAAACCTCGATTCGAAAAGCAAGATTCGGACCAGTTTCAGTGAAGTTTTGTTAAAGGCATTACTTACGTCTTGAAGATCTTTCTAGATAATAAAGAGTTAATGCCATACCAATTGGTTTTGACCTTACACAAGTATTATCTTCGAAGAAGTATGATGATTTTTATCGATCGAGATCATACTGTTAATATGATTTTTTAACTTTTTATAATCCGCCCATTTGGTGTAATCGTTGGTGGCTACTGCTATTTTTACAGTCTTTTCTTTACCGGTGCATGAAAATCTGCAACCGATAGAAAACTAGTTTTCCAAACTTCCCATGCCCTCAGTGAGTCGTCGATGTATTCAGTCAAAGACCAAGGAACTAGCTCAAGATCTCTGACAAAAGCATCAGTCTTAAAATTTTTATACTGTCTAGATAGAGCAACTTGAGGCCATGACTTGGGACTCAGGTATTTACGCAACTTAAAATGATAATGATGTTGCGTGAAGAAAATTTTCGAGTGTCAGAATAATATTTACGACGAATTTCCTCAGCCATTATTTAACTCGATGGCAATCTCTCTTTTGTGGTACTTTCAACCTCGAACCTTCATACTCTATATGGAAGACTTTTACCACGATCCCTTTCAGAACATTCATAGAACTAGGAGACAACTTTGGTTTAGCAATTTACTTGGGACGCACCTTTTTATGCTTTAGTAGACTTGACAACATAATCTCATCTACTTAATGCTGAGCACGAGCTTAGTACATGGGAGCTTGGTAAATATCAGACGACTAGTGGACGTTCGTCAAGCTCGTCCTCTCAGAAAAACGATTTCTGAGCCCTAGACGGGAATCGAACCCGCAACCTTCTGATGACCGGTGAGACGCTTTTTTTCTGAGAGAACATCCATAGTTAACAAATAAATGGAACTAAACAAACGCACTTTTCGAATGCTGTAAGTCGGCTTTGTGTTTCTCTTTGTACCTTTCTGGCAAGTTTTCGACTGTAGTCTGACAACGTTCATTCATTGACAGTTCTTACATGCTGAAGGGGTTGACTGTCTTCTTCCGGACCCCAATGTAACGTATCTCTTTTCGCTCTTTAATATACCGTTCGGGACTCCTCGGTTTTGCCCAGGAATAATACCCAAGCAACTTTATTGGATAGTCTGGATGACAAAAACTTTATGAACACTCGAGAACCTCCTGCAAAACAAGTGAGAATACAGCCATACAAATCTTGCTCGAGA
Source organism: Nanipora kamurai (assembly GCA_036872915.1). Lineage (NCBI taxonomy): Eukaryota > Metazoa > Cnidaria > Anthozoa > Scleralcyonacea > Helioporidae > Nanipora > Nanipora kamurai. The sequence goes on from JBAHVQ010000533.1 coordinate 152,066, forward strand.
GGGCTCAACATTACACACCTCTCGTGACATGTATGATATATATATATATATATATTCAAATTTCTTTAAATACGACAAATTTCTTTATTACATACATGTTTCGGCAAAACTCGTGAGATCTTCAGTGCAAATGATAATAGGTTATTTACAAGTGATATTTATATGTGACCTGTTAAACATTACAAGTGCATGACTCATCTAATAGAAATTCTCACACATGTGTGTCAGAATGATTCATTAATTACAAAGGTCCGACTAGTTAATGGAGGTGGTAGGCGTTGAAGACGAGATGTAGAATTGTTAATGAAGTGTGGTGGACAAGAACAGTTAAGAAGAAGAATTTCTTAACAAACTAAGTTAATGGATTGTTAAACCAAATATTTTCCTCGTTAAGTGCGTGGGAAACTAAATTAAACGTATTGCGTTGCCTAACCGTTCTTATAGCTTTATTCATTGGTTCTTTTCATTTTGTAACGAATTGCCTGTAAGTAAAGTTGTCAAACACCTTGAAAGATTATTTGCAAATCTTGCTGAGCTTTCGAAATGGTCTTTTGTAGGGTTCCACAAACTTACTATAATTGTTACCACCGTGCAAACGTTTAATCACCTTTTTCTGTTTGTTAGCTGTTGGTCATCAAGGCTCAGCCCTCGACTCGTTGCCACTCGTTTGATTGCGGCTTCAAGCACGCACTTGAAAATGCAACGAGAACTTGGAACGTCACGGTAAGAGAACACATGTAACTTGCTATTAGTGAATGGTGAAAATGGCCATGGTAGATACATGTGAGTAGGCTTTCTGCTCAGTGTTTAAGTATGATTGATACCTGTATTAAATAACATTTCAAAAACGTACTCTAGGATTGACCGAAAGACGTGTTTATATACCTCGATGCAAACGCTGACAAGCTAATGCCATCACACATTCTTTCCTAAATAGCAAGGATAATTCTCACCTTTGTGACAAACGTGAACCGTTTTCTCTATTTTTACTGGAGTTTTATATATTCTATATTCACATAGGGAGTGTCATACATCACGGGAATGTACGCTTTTATAACTGCTATTTCTACAAACTTTTTTATAAAGAAAATAAGGAAAGATTCTCATGTTTAGGTTTAGTTTTTGTCGAAACTTACTTGTATTTTGATGAAAATGTTGATATCTCATCCACGGTGCTACTTGATGTTTAATTTACAGTTAGACAACGAGGCCGAATTGTCTAATAGTTTTACCAGAAACCAATTACTGGTCGTCAAAATTCTTGTACCTACAACGCGAAAATTTTTCGGTAAAATGTTAGCTTGTATTTTACTACTGCTATAGCTACTCTAAATACTGCCTGCGCGACATCCTACATTTTTACGTAATTGAGCTTGGTCTACAATGTTTTTTTGGTTTAGAAGATTTCTTATGTCCGACTGACAAACGCGCACATAATATTCAGGCATTTTACATCGAATTCTCTTTGATTTCTCGATAAGCTGTTTCAAGATTCACCACTCGACTTCCATCTTCTAGAGCTTTATCGCGCCTTATTCATTTTCTTTGAGCTGCACTAGTTACGTCGAATAAGATTTGTATTGCGGTGAAATTACTGGGACACATGGATGGAAGTTCATTTCCATTGAGCTGCATAAACAGAGCTGATTTTAAAACATCAAACGAAATGAGTCATCAAGTTGGATAACTGCAAATGAGATAGACTCTTTCGGAAATCAATACCGAAACAATGACGTAACTTACGTTCTTGAAGGAACCAAAGAGAATTTGATGCACATGCTCAGGCGACTGGAATTATTCCGCATGCTTGGCAATCGAACTTCAAATGAGATCTTCCAAAACAAACATATCCCTTGAATATAACCAGCACTATTCCGACTTCGGACCACAAAACTTGATGACGTTAGTAAATCGCGCACTACAGGGCTGAAATTATGATTTGCCTTGAAATAGGGCCACTTAAACGATTTGTTTATGTCTAAAACAACTGTGCAAGGAAGAAGCTTGTACAAAGTGCTAGCTACGTTTTGGGCCAAAAATTTCGTGTCATGATCTCTATAGATACATAAAAACACAAATTCGTTTTTTTAATTCGTTGCTTCCATTTCACAGTTGGCTAACCTATCGTGTACCACGATAGGTTAGCCAATGAGGATGCACGATTTTTAATAGTCGAGTAGTTGGTCTCAAGTGACGCTGGATAGATGTCGACTAGAGTATGTGAAACAATGACGCCGATATTTTTGGTCAACAACGCTGAAATCTAAATTAAATAGAAATTCTGGTGGCAGTTTGGGAAATTTGAAAAGGTATTATAAGTACTCCTAATTTGAGCTCCTGTTTCTACAGCCATTTTTGATTCTCTCAAACTTTCACTCGGTACAAAACTCGATACAGAAAGGCCGTTTATTTTTCAAATACTACATGGAGATTTACGTTTACATGTTTACGTGGACGTATACATACACCAAATCTTAGCACGGATGTTTGGTTATATTTTCCAACCCTTTGTTTTTACCAGGGCGGTGTCTTTACTACTTGAAGCTTTGGAGGAAAACAATGAAGAGATTGTTTATAATGCTGCCGTAAGTTTGGCCAACATAGCAATGTATTATGGGAATCATGAACTTCTCTTGAATTCTGGTGCTGTTGAAAAACTCAAAGATCTAATACCGAGGAAATCAGGGTAAGAAGACAGTTGTCTTTCATTCCGAAATACTTTACATAACGTGTTGTCACCATCTTGGTGGTTTGCCATATTGTAGTAGTGATTAAAATAGGAACAGTGTTTTATCAAGTTTAATGACTCGAGCGAGCAGGTTGGGGATTGCATCTGTACCGTTCTTATTGGTTGATTTATTTTTATTTTTAAAGTAAACAAGCTTTAAGCTAATTAGGATGACAGTTTTATATAAAGTTTCACATTCGTTTGTATTCTTTATATAAAACGTTAATCTTAATTCAATTCAATACAAATTCAGATTTCCAAGTTGCTTGCCCATTGCGTGAATCATTAGCCTCATATTCCACCTGAGACTGAATTTAAATCCGTGCCTGGCTTTTTAAGATAACAAAGCTTCATGCTACCTTATTGTTACTTATTTTTTCGGGACTTAATTTTCGCAATTTTCGCGCTTACAAAAAAAAAATAAAAACGCGAAACTAAAGACCCGCGAAAAAAAATTCCCGCAAAAATTAACGGCTCAAAATTTAGTACTTTGCTAAAACTCTTATTATATTTCGTTTGATTATATTTTGTTGTAAATCATCCTGTATCTAAACTTTCATGTTAACAATCACGTCCTCAGAAACACTGTTTTCTTCTTGCTTCAGTTCTTGCAACTAGTTTTCGTACTAGTTTTCATACTGTTACGTTTAGCCTCAGTAAAAGCTATTTACCCCTCGCGTATTTGAGAATTAGAACTTGCAAGTTATTCCATACTTTCCAATAAGTTCTGCCTATTGTGAAATGTGTTTCTATAAGTTTCACGCGGGTCAGTGTCCTTTCGTGCATTTTTTCCCGATTTCTGGTTTTTAACCTGTCAATTTCATTACTCAACGTTTTTCAGGATTAAAACATTGAAGCCATTAAAAACGAAAGAGGAAATAATTTAATGCTTTATTGGTAATTGCGAAGTTGGGCCATATTGAATCATGGGACTCTTTTTATGGACGCGTCTATTTTTTTGGCGTCCCTGAATACAGTTCCACGATGCATTGCAAACCTGGTAATAACCAGGTCTTCAGCACAATTTTGGAATGGCGAATTGCGTCTTATTTTACAAACGTAACTTAAATGTGGCATTTATTTGATGGAATTAATTGCTGTGCTTTGACGCCATTAGTGTTTCTGTGACTGTTACTACTCTTACTCTGTGATGGTTGTTACTCTGAAGTTTTGGGTTTTTTCGTAAACGTTTCCGACAATGTCCAGGACCTTGAGGACTGACGAAAATATGATCCGATGAAAATGGATTAAAACTGGAAAGACACAGAAATGCCCGAAAACAATTCCGTGAATTACCTCTTTTACCATAAGTATTGTGTGGGCACCCGATCAAACAAAATCTTATTTGAAGGGTGAAGTATTAGAAGTGCAAATGTAAAACCGTTCCATAGACCGCAAGCTCACGAGTTATGCCGGTCTCTATCAGAGCATTCGTTATTTTAATTATGAGAACAGATTTATTATCACTCGTAAGGCATTTAAAGGTAATTCTTCCAAAAACTTTTCTTTTAAACGAAAGTTGGGAAAGAAAAAGCGGTAAAGTTAAATATGGCGCGCTGCAGTTTAATTATATAAAATTGGTAATGTTTCAGTTGTCAACTAGTCTGTTTCAGTGGCTTTCATTCATGTTTCCGATTCAGAATTCGAACTCAGAATTCGAATTCCCGCGAGTTCCATGGGCTTCTACTCGTTTTTTTTCTATTACTTTCTTTCTGCCGAACCTTGTTCTTGATTATTTTTTCTTTAACTTTTCTTTACAATTACCAACAACCGAAAAATTCAAATTTACATTAGTCGCGTGATTTTTGGCACTTTTTTTCCTGTTGATCGAATTCTCTGACCCAAGCCCTCAAGCAGGCCGTACAGGAATGTGAGTTTGAGTTGGTCTGGTGGTGGTGTGTGTACTCGATTTAGTATCAATTAATTAGTTGTATAACTTTGAATTGTCGTTGCATTAGGACGGCTTTTTGCTAACGGTTAATGTCGATTAGACAATTGAAAGTTAAATGTTAGGCTTTCGGGCAATTTTGAAAACCCATCAACCTTATTCGAATTCTCAAGGGACATGATAGAATCGTGAGCAAGGGGTTGTTGTGTACTCGTATTTCTAGGTACTTGTTAATGTGTCTTCGATTGTCTTTGCTTCTTTCGAAGACTACGGTTTGACGCTATTAAAGTCTTTACAATAACCGAAAGTACCCTTGACCTAAATGGCGAAAGAAAAGAATAAGATAAATATTGAGAAAATAATTTAGAGTAAGATGTAAATACCACAAGTAACGTTGCAGTGGCGAGTTCCAGAACGAGTTCCAGTGGCTCGATGGTTAGAGAATATGGCTAGCATTCAGTTTTCAGAAGGTTTCAGGTTCAAGTCCGGTCTGAACCTCAGAGTTTTTCTGATTCCTCAGATTATTCAGTTTGAGCAGTAAGACGAAATGTTATTTGATTCTTTTATAAACTGCTGTTCTAAAAAAATCGACCTTCCATCGCCATGTTCATTACGAAGTGCGTTGTGAATAAAATCAAGAATTTCAATTTTGCAAATCGTATGGCTTAGCCTTGACTTGACGATACCAAATGTTGATTTGTTAACGACACAAGCTGAGTTGACATCAACAAATATGTGTAAAATGTTAATGCTCGCGAAGTAATACGAAAAAGGGTTGGAGAAAAAATACTTTAATCCACCGTCACTGTGATCTTAAGACTGAAGTAGTGTAGTTAAGGAAACATTCTCGGTTCGAAATCCCATCTTTGTATAAATGGAGCACCAAGACGTTTATGACAAGTTTGATAATTTCGATAAATAGTTTTCTTTTCTGATATTGAAAATCTTATATAAAATCAATCGATTGAATCTAGTCAAAACCAAATAAACAGGATATATAAAAAATAGGATTAATGGAAAAGAAATATGGAAGCCGGTCTGGTATGAAATGTGTTGACAAGCGGAAAGACGGTCATTTTACTTGAAACGCTCCGGCTTGTTTTAACACGTGCTGAAATATTAACACTTTGGCGTTAAACTAACCGAGCCAACACGGATTGTATCATCATCAAGTTACAAGTGTTTTCCAAATATATCATGACATTCCAAATTTCCGGTTGTCTTCACTGCTAAATTCGATAGATCAAATAAGAAGTGAATTGAATTGAAACGATTATTAGACTCGATTGTTGCAAAAAAGAGGTTTTGTACCAACAAACAAATCTTCTATAATCAACTATTAGTTCAGGAAAGTTATCATAAAAGTCAAAAAAGCAAACTCAAATATGAATGAACGTTCTTTGTCTTTGAAGTTGAAAAGGGCTAGTCTTGCTGACCGTGAACTATGATTAAATCGAACATGTGAGTTTTTGTGTTTAAGTCTGTCGGCCTGAAGGCAGACTTTCGGACAAACGATCAGCATATGTTTAGTACATTAAATTGACATTTTGAAACTCAATTTAGTTTCGTAGATGTCGAAAACCGTGGTTTCTGTTAATCTGAATGGAATTAATACTTTTGTACTTCTTATTCCATAGAGCCTATTACCACGTGTGTCGGGCTTTGGTTTATTTAAGTCGGGACGACGAGCAGTGCGACTATCTTTTTGACTCAGACAACGAAGAACCACAGCCTCTCTTTGCAGAGCAGTCTGCAGACGAGGAGCCTTACATCAAAGGTGGGAGTCTGGAGACTATCGTGCGCATTCTTACGACGAAAGCTAGCACACTATGGGGAGGCATCATGTTGATGTCTTCCTCACCCAAGAGTAAGTCACGTGGTGGAAGAGCAAAAGGACTGAAAAGAAAAACCAAGGTTACCGATAAGCATGTGGTTGAGTTCTTCTTGGCGACGTATTCTACTTACACTAATTCGCTGATATTAATGAGGTTGCTGATACATAGGTTAGTAAAGATTACTGTTAACGAGTGGTCATTGCTCCGTATTGTCACGTTCACGAATGCACTATTTTAATGTTGTATAGCCGCTAGAAACTAAGCATAGGCATTTCTAATTCCGTCATTCCTTGCTGATAACGTTGCATAACGAGAACAATGTTTAGTTTGATCATGTGGGTGCGATAAGTTTTGAGAACTGACTGTTGTTTCTGGCGACAAAATGGCCTAATCTTTCGTTACTTGCTCACTCCGACACCCACCGACCATTGCACAATCTGAAAAATATGAACAATTGCACATTTAACGATAATAAAGTGCGTGCACATGTTTATATCTTGCTCAAATATCCAAAGACGGAGTTTCAAAGATATTAAACATCGTAAGAGGAAAGTTCTTCTCTACTTATTATAGCTCATAGTAACATGTTAAAAATGCTCTTCAGCTATTGTTAGAGGTAACTCTTTTCTGTCCAAAAGTCTCTGTTTCACGAATAAAATGTAGTTTTACTTGGAGTATAACAATTGGCAACCTTAAATGAGTTACGCGGAAAATTCTGGCAGAAACGTATCGTTAATGCTCACCGATGTACTAAAGTTGCCAGCTCCATAGCAAATAAGCTTTGCATTGACCAGGATTGCATTAGTGAAACTGCTGAATTTTTCTTATTTAAAGATTTCATGATCCATCGTTAGAAGCCTTATTTGATAAAGAGACAGGGGTTTTTAAGAATGATAACGACTGTTTGCCATCACTTCACATCAAACTGATGAGAATTTGGGAAACCTGGCTTGAAAAGTTCCCGGTAGATTTCAGAGACAATTCGTTATTACAGGTTTGAGTTTATTTGGTTTGTAGTGATACTGTTAACTAAGCTCTTATTTCTCTAATCTAAGCTCTGATTTTCTGTATCAAGTTCTATCTGGCTCTTAAGCAGTTAGTCGCAAGCCCAAAGACCATGCGATTAATACTAAGTGCGTATCGATGCCTGTTTAGCTGTTAGGGTACAAACGATTAATGAGGAGAACAAAACTGGCCAAACTAACAAAGACACAATAAAATTGGCCAAAAAACGCAACTACAAACATATTTTACATCAACAAAACCCCGAGGAGGTTCATTGTAAATATTCCAAAAATCAGAATGGATAACTTAACTGTTCTCTTTGTTTATACCTTTATCTTTATTTCTTTGGCGAAATTCACTCTTTGCATTTCTCTCCATGAACAATCAAACGAAAGGACAAAGTCCATTACAATTGTATCGTTTAATCTTCTGATTGCAAATACTTGTCCAGCTCGCTTCCTGGATTGTGAGATCAGTAACACTGTATTTGTTTCCAAAGCAGTCCGAGTTTCGGATTTAACTTTTGTTGTATACCCAATTTTTCCCCTTAACTGTTTATTGCGCGCTTGGTCTTGTTATCTAATTTCTATCAGGATATCTGGTTTTACTATCAGGATATCAGACTTTACTGATTTTGATACTGCATTTGTAGTTTTATTGTTTTCTTTATTCTGCCAGAAGTAAGTAGATTTTTTGCTGTTGTTGTTGTTGTCTAGCTCCAGCTAAACCATTTGATTAATTCCTTGGCCAGCTTCGGGGGTCCGTACGTGGTGTGTGCTAGCCGCCTCGAAGATCTTGTTATCCATTATCAAGAAATGTCATCATTTTCTTTACCGCCTAAGAATCATTGTCATCACGATGTATTGTTCAGAAATGTAAGTAACTCGGGGAAGAAGCTTTGTTACCGTTTACGTATTTATTCATGCTTGCGATTGTAAACTGATTTTTTTTGAGATGCTATAAATCTTTCGAGAGACACTGTAGATCTTCTAATCGTGGGATCGTATTTGAAAAATTTTTGGTCAGAAAAAGTTGTTTTTTGGTAGTTTGTACGAGGGTTTGTTCTTGTTAGCTGAAAAATTCGTCAAATTCATCACTCTACTTTCGGGTATTTGATGCCGCACACTGGACCAAGGGTTGACATATAACATGAGGTAGTTTGGCATCTCCAGTGTTGAGAAGCACCCAAGGTGCAGGAAGATCCAGACGTTTCACGCAGTGGTTTCTGTACTGAATTTGAGACTTGCCCCAGTATCTAGTAAGGAATCCACACTGTAGCAGTTAAATAAAATTATTATTAACCCCTTCACTGCCAGATTTCTCCTTCTGACGAGTAAAATCGTCTGGGGTTTAGCCAGAGTAAAATAATAAAAGTACCCCATTACAATGAAGGGGTTAATAATGATATTGTTTTGAATTATCACTATTGCATGTTACAAAAGAACGAATGAGAGAACAAAGCAAAAACAAAGAGAATAAACAACAACAAACCAATTTTAAGCGTTAAAGTGTTAAGAAAAGCTACGCAGTAGATGAAACACGAATTTGTGTTGGAAGGAGGAGGAATATATAATGAAGATAACAATATTATGTACAACAAGTGATAAAAGTTTTGGGACACTAGTCTGTGTACAATGAAAATTTCCCTTTTCTATCCCAACTCCTCCTATTTAATGTTGCTGGCTCTGTAGACACGATGTTTGAGGTTTTGTCCTACTCTCTTTGTACCAGAAAGCCTGGCATTTTGTGTCTTTTTGTTCGCTTCTAAAACGACATAAAAAGTTTTGTTGACCTTAATAAGTAGTGAAACATTTGAGAACTGGCTTTTGTACTACTGAGCTAAAACAGGGGTAATACTGGACGAAAATTTTGATGAAATATCTTGGATAAAATAAATTGACGCGTGTTGTCGAGGACAATTCGGGCAGGTAACGAGACAGATGTACATACAGTGGCGTCTACAACAAGAACTAGTTAGCTTTGGTTACATTCTTTGATTCATGTTTCATATTGCAGAAAAGGTATTGAAATCACTGGACATGATCGAAAGGAATATTTTCTTCTCGTGATATCTTTGTTTTACCGTTTGCCCTGACGTTTGAAAAACGAGTGTGGAAAGGAACACACCATAGCGTTGAATGGTAGATTCTATGACAATTAACGTGACCAATAACCCTTTTTGGAAACACCTTTTTGCACGTGTTCAAAAGGGATCCTTACGCCAAACCTTCCATATAATCGATTTTATTTGGATTTGAATAAAAACTAATTATTTTGTGAAATGTATAGCGTATGGTGCCGTTTGGAGGGTGAGCAAAAACATTTCTTCAGGAAGACTTGTAGAAAACCAAAAAGGTTGGGAAACTGCTGGAACTTAGATCCAGGAAAACTGACGTTTTGAGCGACGTGAAACGGAGAGATGAAGGGCCTTTGCTTAAAATGTCAGTATTTGTTGATCTAAATTCCAGAACCAGCCAACAACTTAAGGAAATAAAGGAAGAAACAAACTCCGAACAATAATGTCATCCTGATAACTCATGATACGAGCTAAGATCAAGAGAATTACAACGAAATTGTGATAATTCGTCTTTATTTCAAAGACATCATCAAACATACTAATTACTAAAACATTACCACGATCTATGTATACAAGCGGTGCGATGACATCATCGCTGAAGAAGAAAACCTGTCGGATATCTATTTACCGGATGGACGCTAATTAATCATTAACATGTCATTACTGAACTGACATGGTGCGGATGGGAAGCAAGAAAATATTAGTGGGGTATGAAAAACAATTAAGTGAAAAGAGAAGTTAATTAAGTGAGAAGAGAGTTCTTTAGTAGCCTTAAGACCAGAATTCAATTTTGGTTTATGTAATTTGATGTTAAGAGCTTCAGTTATTAAAAGTTTATTTTATCAAGATGACATTATTGTTCGGAGTTTGTTTCTTCCTTTCTTGATCTAAGTTCAGGCACTTTCCCAACCCTTTTGGTTTTCTAAAAGTCGTTGAAAACTGCCTACGCAGCACTCTACTTTTACATCGTTTTTATTTCTTCTGGAAGGTTCTTTAGGAGATAATCATAAATTGTCCATTACGGGCACCAATTGTTTCATTTTCACTGGACCTATATATATTTTTTTACATTTTTATTCTCTTGCAGTGTCATCAAGCCGTGCTCAATGGCTCTCTGCCTGCTAAAGTCGATGATGCTATTTACCTGGCTGCGCTACAATTGTACATTGAGGTGACTTTATTACGACACGTATAATCCTTGATTGAACATTTTGTACAGTGACAATCGCGATTCTAAAATTGGGGAAACAAGTGGGTCGAATCCACCACTTCGACTACTGCGTAGCAGCTTTACTTCTGTGACACTGTCGTAATCAAGAAAACATAAGTTTAAAGCCAGAATTAGACCGGCCAAACAAGCCAAGTATATAAGGTTTATTGCACAACTTCAGTTCTTTCTGAGTATTTATGTAATTAGATCTAAGCATTATCCCAGACGTCATCTCACAGATACACGATTTCCTTTGAAGCTAAACAGAAGACTTAAGAAGACCTTTTGTTTTCTTGTAGTGAAATTATAAGCTTATCAATAACTAGTTAATGAAGGAGACATACAGAATAAATCAGGTTTTGTAACCGTAAGTATTCACTAAACATTTCGTAACGACTGTATTTGTTTTCAGATATCTTCATTAGGTGAACAGTCCACCGCTAACAAGGTTTTCCGTCCAGATAACGGTGTAGAGAAGATTTCCGCATCGCGCGTCAAGCTCTGCCTTAATCCTGCTTTCCACAAAGTGAAAAATGTTTACAAGCGAGTACGTGCGTATTATGGACAAATTGCACGTGACGCACCCTCGCAGCGTAGGGCTAAGCACGATTATATCGATTGTTGCCAAGGAATGGTTGGCTATGGTTGTAGATTTTTTCGTGTAAAGGTAAGACTTGGCAACCAGAACATTTCTGAGTAAACACATAGTAACATGTTCGTGGCAGTAGATGAAACGATGTGTGCTTGATGCCTAGCAAAGGAGGGAAACAATTTTGTACAAACATAGTAGGTAGCCATGTCCTCTGGTTACGCTCCGCACGAAACATATGTTAGCGAAGCATACTTGCTCGAAAATGTGACTCATTTTACGCGTGTAACAAAATCAGCAACTTAATGGACATGTTTCCCAGAACTGTCTCTCAATTTTGCCAGGCGTTTAGTTTGGTTTTACGGTTTAGACTACACGAGAAAAGAAAAGTTTGGGATTCCAAACTTCGTCGGGACCAAGAAAGCCGTTATCTTGCTCCTGATCTGGTGGTATTCTGTAGTTATTGTTTAACTGTATTTGGTCCGACCCCCCAAATATATGTCATCAGTGTACAATGAAAACTTTTGTTATTTTGACGTACTTCCTGTTCGAATTTCGGCTAGAAACTAAGTTTTTTAACAACCTTTTCTAAGCTATACTGGCAAATTCGTACCTTCTCAAGGCTAATACTCCCAGGCTTTTTAAACAACCCTATACATACTTGGCTCATAAAAAGTAACTGCTGTAAGAAGCGGCTATGTGCTTTTATTTGCCGCTGAAAAGTGTCAGTATAAAATGAGACATGATTATCGTTTTGCTCTTGATTTACAGGAATTCTCGAGTTGTAGCAAATCTCGTATGAATAAACGTCTGATCGGAATAAGCCCGAGAGAAGTTGTTCTCCTGGAAGGAAAGACTCGATACCTTTTGAAAAAGTGGGATTTGAAGAGTCTGCTTGGTTGGAAGGCTGAGGGGAACGAGGTGTTGCATTTGTTGTTTTCGGAATCGAGTTTTCACTTGGTTTCTGACCGCAAAGCTGGACGAGAACGGCTTCAAGACACCATTAAGCAATGCATATACGAGAGAAACTGCGAGGTACTTCGGAAACATCTTTAGATAATAACATGTATCTTTGATTGGCTTATAAGATGTAGCCTTGATTTTCTAATATTGTGTTTATCAAATATTTGAATCTAAGAAGTATATCATCGTCTTTGGTGTTTAGATGTAGTAACCCAAACACTTGATGTACTTTGGTAAACTCGTTAAAAGGAAGGAATAGTTTGTCCCCCCGACGTCAAGATAACCATAATGTACAAACGAATGTACTATTTGTAGTAACATTTTTCGTTTACATAGCTTGATCACTTCTAAACTCACAATGGGCTTCTTCTGGATAGGTATTTCCTACTAGAAACTTATTTAAATGCTATACCAGTCAGTTTGAAAAACCTTAAGTCTGGTCACACTTAAAAATGTGCAACAGCCGGGGAGTGTGCTCACTCCGATTAGTTCGATTTTGAGATATCCATGTTCACATTGTCCAAACAGTCGTCGACTATTAAAACAGGATGCAAGTCACTGAGTTTCACCTTGCCTTTCTTTCTGCGAGGAACTCGCATCGACTTTCATTATATTGCAGCCGCTTTTCTAGTTGAAAACAGAAAACCGTAAAACTATAACAGGGTCACCGGATATCTCCCCAAGAAAGATATGGGGTCACCAGGTATCTCCCTGGAAATGAATACTAAGCGGGGTCACCGGGTATCTCCTCTTATATAAGAGGTCACTGGGCATCTCCCCAGAAATATGAATAAAGTAAGAAAATAGTAGAAAGCAAACCGAGAAGAGAAAAGAAAAATAAGTAATGTTTTCGAACAGCTAGTAGAATTCTTTGCCTGGAAGTATTGACTCTGAGATTAGTCAATACTGTATATTTACCCAACGTTTCGACACTCACGTTGCTGAACCAATCAAAAGAATCTTAGTTAAATACAAAGTAAAAACGGCGCTTAAACAAAACGTTAGGGCAAATATTTCCGAAACCGAAAGACAAGCTTGAAAAAGAACGAATAAAAGGCACAATTTACTCCATTCCTTGTCGTGATTGGGACCAAGTCTACATCGGACAAACGAAGCGGCAATTCGGAACCCGTTTGAAACAACACAAAAGCGTATTGTCGGCAAAACGGATAACCAATTCAGCTCTAGCGGACCATAGCTTCAAAACATCCCACGAAATTGAATGGAACA
>JBAHVQ010000533.1:165690-178370 GCA_036872915.1 Nanipora kamurai
TTTTCAGTTGACTTCAGCAGTGTAGGTTAAATGTGAATTTATCGTTTCATATTACCCTGAGGATGATTCTGAAATTAACTTTTGTTAACACAGGGCACTGTTGTTTGCCCTGGAACTTGCGCTTGTTTTAGCGGGGAAAAAAGGTAAAATTGAGGCAAGTGAAGGACAGTGATATGGTCAAGCATTCTCGACCCTTTCAACATAATGATACTGGATATTTTTCATTGCGAACTTCCCAAGTTCCAAAATTCTAACATTTGTTTTGAACATGCGTATGTTTCTCAAGCTTATAATCTCAGAAATTTTATCTGAGCCCCCGACGGGAATCGAACTCGTATCCTTCTGAGCCCCTGACGACAATCGAACCCCGTAACCTTATGTAATCTTAGGTAGCCGTATGTTACGGGTTCAATTCCTGTCTGGGGCTCAAAACTTTTCTGAATTTCTTAGCTTGAGGAGCATGCGCAATTTCAATCTACATACACCAAGCTACCACATGTCGCACAACATCAACCAATATGGCTAATCATCTTTTTTGAGTTTGTTCTTTTCTTGTTACTGTAATTCACTTGTTAGCCATTCACATGAAAGAAATAAGACGCTTTTTATTAAAGACACTTCTTACATTAGACGCTAATCTAGCGATATATTACGTAAGACGTATTTTCGACTGTTTATGCGAATATTTTCACTTTTTATGTTAGCCGCGTCTTATTTCTCTCTTACAAATGACTCTATTGTTTGATTCACTAGTGTTGTTAAATCTCAGCTAAAATATTTAACTGCTTGCTCGCTATCATGCGTATATTTCTGGATGTCGTAGGACGTAAACGAAGACGATTTCTTACCGTGGAGTAGTAGATCCGAAGAAAAACGTACCTGGGGAAGCAACGCAATGGAAGAGGAAATACAGAATAGGCTCGAAACCCTTTCAAGAGAGACAAGAATTTCTGAGAATCAGGATGAATGGAAATCCCTCTGCTTGTTGTACAGAAAACCCGAGGGGAAAGGTTGGTCGGCGATTTTTATTTTTTAAAGGAACACTCTTAGGTATTTTTTTATGCTGAAATTACCTCGTCGTTTATACTTTTCTATCTGCTAGAGCCCAGGTTCCGACGTCATTCTTCGGCTTCTGCAAAGTATTCAGAAAAGCGTCGTGTCCGCTTAAGCTCCACTGTCCAGCAACCATACAGCACTAGCAACACTGATGAAGACACTGACTGTGAAGACAATGATGTCTCCGTCCCAATGATGGCATACAGCGTGGGTACCCTGGAACAAAGAGGTTTCGAAACATCTGAGTTTTCCAGGTCTCGTCCATGTAAGTTTTCATCGTACACGTATTTATTAATTGAGTTAGAAAACTCAAGAAGAAAAGAGATCGCTCTAAAAGGTTCAACAAAAAAAATACAGTTTTTCAGGTTTGCAGGAACCAAACCCAGTAGGTTGATATAGTTGTGCAGTGTATTAACGCTGTAACAAGTAAGCAGTGTTACCAAAATCTTTCCCTAAAACACTTGTGCGCTAGTTGGAAGGTATGCTACATTTGACATTTCGAACCCGAACATTGTTTTGGAAAGCATATGCTGCTTGTCTGGGGAGCTGTTTCTTGGACGTTGGATTATAGGTGAAGTACGACGTGTGTCAAACGTCCATTAAGCGTCCTTAAACAGATCTTCTTGTTGTCACCCTTCTTTGATGAACACGGCCTGGTTCGTGTGGATACCGCAAAAGAAACAGCATCCAAAACGAGTTTACAAAACATATTTTTACTAGACATCAGAAACAATAGCACAGGGCTTTGGCAACAAGAGTTGTTGGCCAATTGAACCTTGCCATATTTAGAGTAAAGTCTTTCGTTATCAGTCATCCTTTCGATATTTATTTGAGTCGTCTATTAAGAAGCGTAGTAAGCAATGTTGAGAGCTTCAACATATCTTACGGGATTCATGATTAAGTTTAATAGAAGTGTCTCTGCAGATCATTGATGTTACGGATGTACGGACAAAGAAAGAGTGTTTTTGAAAATGTTTCTTTTATTATTATGGACCTTGGAAACTTCATGTAGTAATGTTAGATATATGTCACTCCGAGTAGTTCATCACTCGGAGTGACATGTATCTAACATTATTATTTTCTACCCGAGTTCATTCTCCTACATCAGCTATTCAAAATTATGTAGATTTGAATTTATTAAGCTCTTTAAATTTGAGCACGTCTGCCGTAAAAATCTCAAGAATGGATTGTGCTGCAAAATGTAGTTTACTTTGTTTCATGTACTACTCTAACTTGTTGATGCTTTGACAGAGACAAACAGGCAGAGGTAAATTATTTGTTTATATATGTCTTGGTACATATTTAAAGTTTAAAATCATTCTGTCCTTGCAGCTTCTACGAAAAAGTCATCTGTTGCGAGTCAGTCAACTATCGGTCACCATTCTAGGAATTATTTAGAGAATATGACGGGAAACCGCAGCAGAGAAACTCCAAATAATAACGATGATGGGTTTATTTGCGAGAATGATGTGATGATTTCGTCAACGTTTAGAATGTGTCTTTGTCCACCCGATGCGGAACTGCAAGGTTTCAATCGAACTAATTTCACGTATGTCAAGCAAGTTGTATTTTTTATCTTGTTTATATTTAAGGTTAAATTGATCCATACTTACGAAAACAACGGTGGTTAGACCTGCAAAACAGCCTACAAATTTACCAAGATATTTTCACTGCAATTTCTACTATAAGTAAAACATATGAGGAAAAATGAGGTTATTCAAAGAATTTACTACGCAGGAACATGTCAGGCATTTGGGGCTTTTTTGTTTTCCACTAACATGACCTTTTCAGTCTGCTGGGCTCTTACTATGATACCTTTACGAGAAATGTTGCTACGTTTTAAGTGAGTCATCTCGTTTTAAGAAAACTTTCAAAGGTCCATATACGGTGTACTATTGATGGGATTTACTATCAGAATGTATGTCATTTGACGACATGCGAGGAATTGGATCTTTCTGTAAACATACATGATAATGTTATGAAGGATTTATAACATGGCGAGCTTGAATACCACGAGCGAAAACCAAAACGCGGTTGTCAAAAATGGAGGAACACGAACATATTTTGTCCATTATTAAACAGTATTTGAGATTGTTTCAGTATGGTATATGATTTATAGACCTTCCGCTCGGTGTAATTATCAACAAAGAATTATCCCTTGGAATGAAATAACGATCGGGATATTTCATCCCGCGGAATATTTTTTGGAGAATACTTCTCGCTCCAAGTCTATAAATGATAAATTATCACACTCTTGTGAAAGGTTACTACAAGCCAGAACACTAATAAGTTAAATAAAGGATTCAACCCTTTTTTTGAAACTATGAATTGTGGGTGTGTCTTGAGATAATATCCCTTTTTAATGTATGATAATATATCAATTAAAGATAGTCTTTATGTTTAGACCAAAAACCATAGCCAGCCGATAATTTAAAGAAATATAAAACAAAACATATACCGAATAAAATCATCTTGTGAAACTCAAGATATGAGTAAAAAACAAGAGAGAATATTTAAATGGTAATATTTCGAATTTATTGCAAATTCATTTAAACATTGCATTACCATTTAAACATTCTCTCTTGTTTTTTACTCATATCTTGAGTTTCACAAGATGATTTTATTCGGTATATGTTTTGTTTTATATTTCTTTATGTTTAGGTTTATGTAGTTTTCCAAAAACGATAAACCAAACAGTATATGATTGCGCAGTTGTTTAAATTGTTTATTATTTTTCATTCTGACACGTGTTGTCCTGAGAAGTTCTGCGTACTTGCCAAATATGTTGAACTTTATCCCCGAAATGGCTTTGAATAGTTTACTAACTCTTTACTGACATTCACCTATTTTCTCAGATCTTTGCAGCTTCTTCATTTTCCTCGTGAACTTGCCCGACAAATAACACTAATCGATCACGAACTCTTCAGAAAAATAACTACTGCGGATATACTTAAACGAGTATCTGACAGCACGTCCAAAAAGCGAAAAAAAGGAGAGGAGAACTCCGAACTAACTACCGTTAAAATGTTCTCTGATCGGTTTAACCAGTTGAGCTCCTGGGTTGTTTCAAGTCTTTTGAAGGAGGATTCCGATCAAAATACCGCCGACATGGTGGTACAATTCATTGAAACGGCCAAGGTAAGACGTTCTGGGTCTGGTCGATATACCATCCCACTCATGAATATATACTGTAATTGAATACTCGACATTAAGGATGATCTTAGCACGTTGACTAATCCTACAGCGTGCAAAACTCCATTTGTAAATCAACTAACGACGCGTGAGGGTTTGCCGATTGTTCTCGAAAATAATTGGTTTTTTCTTTTCATTTATAACCTTTTGCAAATTAGTTTTTTCAATTTGCCATACACGTCATTACCCTGATGTTTTGAGTCGTAAACATCAAAACAAAAGAAAACTAGAGGAGGACCGGAGATACAATCTCATATCTAAAGCATTTAAACACTAAAGAACCAACCAAAGGACATATTAAAGTTTGTTTATAAAGGCTCTCATGCTTTACCTTCTGTGGCAGAAACGTCTTGAAAAAATTTAACTGTCTATATATCTTACACAATCCCGTTAACAAGGCCGAAACCATCTGAAAGTTGATCTGGGACCCATGTTGTGCTTTACTTTTAGTTAGAAAGTATTGTGAGGAAGGGGTACCGAGAACAGTCTGTCGTAATTAGATCAACCGCCTGTTCCAAACTTAATGACTTACTGAATAAGGCTGTCGCTGGCCGCGATCAAAGTCCGCAGGAGCAAAAAATTATTTCTTTTAGTCGTGGTTTAAACTAGTATTCAAGTTTAGCTTTCATGTTTACGAAGTTCCATAGTTTGGTCGGTTACCTATTGTGTAAGTTCAGCCATTCGACTGGATGTCTATTAAACTGCAATCTTAAAATACAAATGTGACCATCTCTAAGAGATAGCCACATACTGTATCTTTGTACTTCCTTCTGTAGTTATCCGTTAGAGCCAGTTTCTCACACATTTTTCTTTAGTATAATTATAAATTAACCGTGCCTACCATTGATCAAATTGTTCATATTTTCAGCAATGCCTCGAGCTACGAAACTATAACGCAGTGATGGCTATTGGTGTTGGAGCTCTTTGCAGTGCCCCTGTGCGTCGTTTGCGTAGGGCTCGTGAATTGATTCCTAAATTGTACCTCGACCAATTGCACGTCATGGAGGTATTGATGGACTCCAAAGAAAATCACAAGAAATATCGCGAATCTTTGAAAGTTTGTCCGAGTCCTGCTGTGCCGTATTTTGGTAGGTCCTGAAATGTTCCAGCGTGGTATAACTTAGACATGATATCCTCCGAAGAGTTAGAACATGAAATGATTGAATGTAAAAACCCTTGCAATTACCCTTCGTTGTAA
This sequence comes from Nanipora kamurai, assembly GCA_036872915.1. Lineage (NCBI taxonomy): Eukaryota > Metazoa > Cnidaria > Anthozoa > Scleralcyonacea > Helioporidae > Nanipora > Nanipora kamurai. Next base: position 171,137 of record JBAHVQ010000533.1, read on the forward strand.
AGAATGATATGTTGCTAGCGTTGTTCCCTGGGTCTCCTCAGTGAAATGGAAATTGAAAACCCTGGTAAAAGACGATAATCGGTATCATGAATTAACATAATGGTTGGGTGTCACGCCACCGAGTGATCGAGCGAAGACTCCCTCGAGTGTGAGACCCTCGGGCAATTCAAATTCTGGGATTCTTGACTGCTCTCACTGAATGAATATTGGATGAGGAGTGAATCTACAATCTGTGGCTTATGGCACACGAAGTTTTATAACTGAGATAAATTCGGTTTTACTTTTTGCTAGGCGTGTACTTGAAAGATCTCATTTACATCTCTGAGGGTAATCCTGACTACCTCAATGGTGGAATGATCAATCTTGGTAAACGAAGGTTATTGTATGCTGTGCTTCATCAAATACGTCGCTTTCAAGTAAAATCCTATAACTTTGAACAGGTATGATGAGCGGAATATAGTAAGAAGGAAATATATATAGGTGCCTATTATTAATGTATACTTTAATACAGAAATTACTACAAATTACTAAAACAAAACTACGGCAGGTGTCCCTGTCTTGACGTGGTTTTGTTTGAAATTTTGATAAATTACAGAACGTTGCTTCGTTTTGATAAAATACAGAAAGTTTGGAAAACCTCCAATGGTACCATCTTTTATGATAACTTTTTATCCAATGAGAGAAGTTAGGAGAGCTTAGGAAGAACTTATTTCAATTGAAAACAAACATTCCCAGTTTCGTATAAAAGTAGACTGATTTTGAAAATTTTGCAAATATCCAAAGTTTTTAATCAAAACTCCACGCAAATTAGTTACTCAAAGAAGAACATATGACGTAGTTACCATATAATATGAGAGTGGACTTGGCCCACACTGTTAGTGAGTTAATAATCCTTGTACCAGACGAAACATTTAAAAGAAGAACATAACTGAAAAAGTGTTGGGGTGCCGTCTAAAATGTGGAGGATCTTTTGATAAGATAAAAGAAAATCGACTTACTGCTTTTCAGGTTCCAGAAATCCAGGAATATCTCTTGACAACTGAGAGATATACGGAGGAAGAACTTCACCGAATGTCACGCCAACTTGACGTCAATTCTAGACAAGCCATCTCCGAAGAAATTCAAGAGGTATCAATGTCTGTGTCAGCGGTCTCGTTAGCGTAAGATTACTGCATGATAACGGAACAATGCTGGTGATAAGAATTGGCCAATTGGTCGAGTCCTCTGCCGTCCACCGTCCTATCTTTCACGTGAACCCCAAAGATTTCGTGGATCAGTCCAGTTTTAAAATAAATGAGATAACAAAATTCTGTCAAGAACAAATATGGTTTCTACAGATAACATCAACCAACAAAGGCAGTAAAGAGAACTCAATTAGATCGTCATTGCATCTATCAACTGATAAGAAATCGCTTGCACGTCTGTATTTTAGAGCGTTTAGGACCGTATCTCATACATACGTAAAGTTACAGCGACTGTGATGTTTAACGCAGCAGCCTTAGATATTTTGATTGGCCATTATGGATTTGAAAAGAAAACTGAAATAAATCTTTTACATAAACACGATTAAGAAACGCAATCCATAGTTGGATGTCTGGACACGTACAAACCATAGAACAACGCCCGCGAAAGATTTTTTTTTTTCAAAAGTTACGATTACATCCCACGGAAAAGTTTTTTTCGAAAGATGCCATTGTTGATGAGATTAAACCAAACAATTGTATCAATCCAAACGAAACTGCAATTATGAATTTGCAGGGATGTTCGTCGGATTTCCGCGCAATTCCTAGTACAAACATTTTTTCCTCTTTAAAATTCAGGAGTAATTTTAATGTGCATTAAGTAGTTTTCCATTTCAATGCCATTTATTTTGCTATCATTCTTAGTTTTCTTCTCAGTTCCCAAATGGCTGATTGGTCGGTAAACCCTAGAAGTTTGTGAATGACTTCGTATAATTAACTCCGGTAAAACTTGACATGTCCTGTTGATGTGACATACTAAATTTAGAATGTGAACGGAGAGATTTTTGTCAGTCGATGTAGCTGCCAATAATTGAAAGTATACAATCGGAGGGATGAATCAAAGATACTTTCGTCGATCGAAGTCCACGTATTAAAGCCATAGTTATAAGGTCTAGTGCCGAAACTCTTCATTTTTTTTAACATGCAAAATGGGCTTGTTTCAGAACATTTATCAGCCGATTTTGAATTTTGAGTTCTGCAGTTTGATACTACTAAGTCTTAGGGAATGTTTTTTGCTGATCAAACTTTGGAACGCCTTGTACTCAGAAAAAAATCTCTGAGCTGTACTCACAAAAACTCTGTCCCGTCTGGAGCTCAGAGTTTTTCTGAGTACATGGCATTCCAAAGTTTCATCAGCAAAAAAATTGCGTAAGACTTCCATTGGAAATTCTGTTATTTTTGCTCGTGAACACTTTCAAAAATGCATTATTTATTAACCTATCACATGTTTCGATGTTCAAATGACTATTAAGTTAACTAAACGTTTGTACAAACTTCTTTGTGCGATTTGTAAGTTTAACAATTTTTTTTTACTACTGAACCAATTATCTACTGATCCAGTTTAATTATAAATTGAATTTGCCGTAGTTAGAATTATTACTTGGTACTTTACGTGCTGTGGCTCAGTGATGATTGGTCGCAAAAACTTGAGACGTTAAGTAAACTAGATGTTGTTTATGTGAACTATTTAAAATTGAATAATATTTCCAAAAGCAACGCCTGAAAAAGAGACAACAAGATCTACACGAAGCTATCGTTAGAATTGTATATTTATAGAAACATCTATATAGAAAGATTTATTTATTTAATAAAAAGAAATTGAAAATAAGTCTTTATTATTATTGCTATTAAGATAATGAGGGGACCATTCTTCTTAAAAATGATTTTCAGATTGGACCACAAAAGTCTGTTTTCTTCGCGAGGGCCCCGCCTAGAAGCCCTTCGACGATGAGCGAGGTCCATTGTGGATAAACAAAAAGTAGTAATACTTATCATTGTAGCCTGTACGACCCGGACAAGGGTCGCGTTAAAACCGAAGGGAAGAGAGTGAATTTCGCGTATTTACCACGACCTTTGGGAAATTGAAAAGTGAGAAATTTCAGAAAGATATAGTCTTCTTTGTCTTCGGAATGGCATAAGTCATTCCAGGTGGAACGCAGTGCTCGACTTCGGGCGGGGATCTTTAGCTGTGATTTCATTTTTGAACTATGGGTTAGCACGCTAGTTGGCGTGGAGAATGTGCCGCGCTTCTCTCAATCTTGAGGAGAAAACTGACCAAGACCACTCAAAACATGACGGAAATTACTTCAAACCACCCCGAGGATTGTGAAACATCAAACAGGCTATTATCACAAAAGAATCTAGTTCGTAAATTCGTTGTTCAACGCTATCTGTTCTTGAGGGGGAGGGAGTAGAAGGTGAAAAAAACATTCAGTAAAATAGAAGTAAGAGTATTTCTGAACACCTGCTAATACTGAATTTCGACATAACATTTTCATTCCTCCAGTAAAAATGAAAATATGCGCGTCTCGATGAAGAGAAACCAATTTATTGATGATGTCATTTAGCATGCCGTGCAATAGTTTTAAAGATACTGTGGGCACTTTTTGATCTCGATTGGATTAAGAATACTAAAAAGCGGGATTCATATCCACATTGAAGTGTTGATGTCAGTTCATTTGAAGTTGGGCCACATGTAAATTTGTCAAACACTCAAAATACGCCAAAGAAAACATTCAAATCTGGCGCAAAATATGCAGAACTCTGTCCAGTTTCACGCGTTCCATAAGATTGTTGATAGTTGTCTAGCACTTCAAGCGTTAACTGCTAGCATAAAGCGGGAGGAAACAAGAAGAAATATGTGAATATTGGAGCCTTAGCTTATCTTCTCAAAATGCGTTCATGTCAAATTAAATGCAGCCGGTCGAATAAATCAAGCTGAGACATAAGATTTGTCACCCAAGTCAGCAAAATCCTTTCCTCAAAATACTACCTTGAAATTTTTTGACGATTAAATAAAATCAACAGCCTCCCAGCACCTAGGTCAAAAGTCCGAACCTGCTGCCATTGTTGGTATCGGACGCATGTTGTCATGTAGAAATAATTTGTCCTTATCCTTGGGGTACTCCGTTGGTTCTGTCTTTGATAATATACTACCACAATATATAATCTCAGTTCTATTGAATAGATGATCTTGCAAGCATAGAAGTTCACGATCTTCAATACCATAACAGGGAAGCTTTTCGAAGAGACTCGAGTGATGCACAGTGTCAAAAACTTTTCGTAGGTTTGTGAAACTCAATTCATGAGGAAAATTTAAAAGAAATGAATGTTTAATCAGTGTATGTAAATGTGATACAACCACTAGTGACTGTATCAGATTCACATATCAGTTCTGTCTCGACTCTCCAATATTCAAACAGCGCTTTCTTCTGAGTCAAAATGACTTCAAAGTTTTCGTTTCACAAGTACTTTACAACATGAGCGGCGGTGTTGTATCGGACATACAATCACTCGCCACTCATGTTGTAAATAGTACTAAAAACACGACTCCAGTAGCTAAACTTTTGTCTATGTTTTCTCGGATATCATTGACCAGTACTGATGGTTTGCAATCAATCCCTTGAAGTTTCACCAACATGCCCGCCATGACGTCATGTGCAAACCACCAATAGTCACTGCATGGTTGATTTTTTCGCTCTAAAACTATGTTGGTTATTTAAGAGCATATTATTGTCTTCCAAGTATTTGGTGAACTGAACGTAAACCACTCTCCACAATCTTTTAGAATATGTTTAATAACGAAATCGGTCTGTAGTTCTCTAATACCGACCTTGAATCGTTTCTATGAACAGGATTGTTAAATAATTCTTGATTTTTAGATACTCTAAGATGAATTCTGGGGGATTTTAAGGGTAAATCTGAAAGGGGGAGGAGCAAAAGACACCATCTAGAGGAACATTTGATACTTACATAATATTTCAATTTTATAATATATTTTTTAGGAGATGTAAATTGGAAACTTGCAACCTCAAGCCGACTGGAAATTGCGATTAATGCGGAATTTTTACTCTTAGCCTACCCCTTGCTTTTAAATAGTCGTTATAGCGCTGTTTTAAAAACAAACCAATCGAAACGAATCAAACTATCGGCGGGAGTGCCCCCCGTGGTTCCCAGTTTCCGCCGTCCATGTCTACGATAACATGCGTCAACATTCCTCATAAAAGATGCTAAAGCCACCGCAGGTCATTGTGTTTTTCGCTTGTTTGTATTTGTCAAACAATGAACGAGAGTTAAATGATCGTAGTTTACATGGTGTGAAGACGTGTATGTGACGGTAATATTTCCTCCGATAATATGATTTGCTCAAGAATTAATGGTGCTTGTTGATATTGGGGGTTACCGAGCTTTCTTGCCGTACCGTAATGGTATTGAAATTTATAATGAAGTATGGGAATATGAATTTTGTAAATTTTACAGGGTTTCATTGTGAATGTTTATGATGTCAAACGAAAAAGCCCGCGAAGTATTCGATGTATTTGAAAAACGTCAAAAGTAAAACCGAGAATTTGCACCAGGACGTTAAAAGAATTAAAAGAAAAATTTCAATATGTCCCGCATTAATTGTCCATTCCTTTTAAAACGGAGAAAGAGTAAGGAGTCGTTCCATATGGGCGTGTATACAATTAAATTACGATTGGCATCCTTCTCTTCATTTAACTTGGTATACTTCATGCGTATTGCACGGCTATTCATAGTAAAGTTCAGATTTCCGCCTGAACAATCAATTGTGATATAAGTTGGTTGTATACTTCAACCTCAGATGACAACCTGCCACCTGACGTCGGCTTGTATAACCAGTTCATGCATGGAATATATAATTATAGCTCAATCATAAAATTTTTCTTCATGTTACCCTGCCGGTATAAATAATATTTAATGTTTTGTGATAGTTAAAGCGGCTTTATGTCAGTCAGTAAATACCGTCGAACTGGAATACTGAGCCGAAGTTGGAAAATTCATATGCCGTAGAAATAATGGAAATATTGGGGTTGAGTGTAAATCGAATATTTTCACATCCGAAATAAGTATGTTTGTTATTTTAATGGTGTGTGAGAAAGATTCTGCAATCAGAAAATTTGAACATTTAATAAATACGAATTTTGCTATACCATCGGTTATAGGAAGTATTGAGTAATGACATTTTCTGGACGTGTTTTCTGTTTTTCTCTTCAAATGTCCTTTGGTATTTTCAGGGTAACTTTTGTATTCTGAGAATTCTGGTGCCTTATGGTTTCGATCTCAGAACTCTTCTAAAAGCAAAACTAGATTAACTACAAGTATAAACCTGAACTGATGGAAAGCTATGAGGTAAACCCAGCTGCTGACTATTGACTCACGCTACCTGATTTTCATTTTCGAAGGGTTTCATTTAATATTCTTTAGAATCTGCGGGCGTTTAAACAAGCAAGCGTGGGAAATGAAACAGATTTCCTATTTCACTTTATTATCGGAGATTAATAAAGAATGCTATAAATTGATCAACTAAGATCCTAAATTCAATACATGCTATCGTTCAGTCATTTGCCGGCCTCTTACGGCTAAGAAGTAAGATGGATAATCTCTCTTTCCTTTCTACTTTCACTGTTGTGGTCGCATTATCTGGCTGCGATGGAAAGGTATTTTCCAAAGGTGGGTAAAAAAGGAAAATCGGCTATTCACGCCGTCTTGTTCAGTTTCCCATATGAAATCCTAGCCAAATATTCTTAGGTTGCCTTTTTGTAGTTTTCCTGAATTTCGGTTCCATGTTAAGAAATTTAACTGAGAATGATTTGAAATCTATTTAATCTGGAACAAGGTAGAGTTAATAGGTTGGTGGCCATTGTGGCCTTCAGATTGACAGCTATTTTAAGCTAAAAAACAAAAAATAAAGCCAAAATATCATCTCATGAAATACGTGTTGTATTTAAACTTTAAACGTAAAATACTGAGAATGCTAGTGAAACGAACATCAAAAGGAATTAATGAACTTTTTAAATCATAAACCAATGAACCTTTTAAATGATGAAAAATTGCGTTTAGAGGCGTCATATATATATATCTATATATATATATATATATATATATATATATATCTAACTACAGACGGAACCGTTTCGGCCTTTCGGGCCTCATCAGTGTAGTGCTGATGAGCAGGATGAAAGTAACTGCTA
>JBAHVQ010000533.1:180503-198214 GCA_036872915.1 Nanipora kamurai
AACTTCAGCCGCAGAAGATTTTTATTGTTACATATCTTGATGGTTTGTCTTCTGAGTAGGCCTGGTCGGTTCTTTATTGTTCTATATATATATATATATATATATATATACTGTGCGTTGAAGATTTGTAATTATGTTATGTATTATGTTTACGATGATGTTCTCCGGATTGTGTTTTTTTCTAGCACGAGCTTTGAACTTGGTGCTTCAACTCTTCGTCAGGTTGTGTGTGATTGTTCTGGGTGAGATGTTTTTATATTTGTTTGAATGCGTAGGCGCAGCGAGTGTCTGGTTGATCTGGTCGCCGATTGGTTGGTTTTGTTGGGCGGTCCTATTGGTGGCTTTTGATTCTCTGGAGATGTTTTGGTGTTGTTGAAGTTGCTGGTATGCTGCGAGGATGTCGATGTGTCTGTTAATTGCGAGGTTCTCTAGGCTGTGCTATGCGTCTTTGAATTCACGTGCGTGTCTCGTGTCCGCATGGTTGAGAATTGTTGTTTTTGTCCAGTCGAATCTGTGGTCGTCGTTGGTGACATGGGTTTCCCGTAGGGATCGTGGATCTTGTCGTTTGATAGTGTTCTTGTGTTCCGTTATACGTGATTTGATAGTTTTTGATGTCTCACCGATGTAAACCTTGTCGCAGTCTTGGCATGCAATCTTGTATACTGCGTTGTGTCTGTCAAGGCTGTCGAGTTGGTCTTTATGTTTGGGGAACATGGATTTGAGTTTGTTGGTGGGTTTATGTGCCACTTTCAACTTGTGTTATTCTGGTATTCTTGACATTATCTCGGAAATTTTTTGAATATATGGAACAGTTATTCGTCTGACTGGTGTTTCATTGTGTTGTGTTGCGTTGTCGGTGTGCGTCTTCTTTCTGTACACCTGAGTTTCAATTGATCCGTTATCCGTTCTTGTTAATAAAACATGTAAGAATGCAATTTATCCGTCTTTTTCTTTTTCCATTGTGAATGTGATGCCGTCTGTGATGTTGTTGATTGCGTGAAATAAGTTTTCGATGTGGTGTGTCTTCGCAATGGAAAGTACATCGTCGACGTAACGGTCGAAAGTTGAAAATGGCACATAAACCCACGAACAAACTTCAAACTCAAATCCATGTTCACCAAACTCGATGGCCTTGACAGACACAACGTAGCATACATGATTCCATGCCAGGACTGCGACAAGGTTTACATCGGTGAGACATCAAAAACTATCAAATCACGTATAACGGAACACAAGAACGCTATCAAACGACAAGATCCACGATCCCTACCGGCAACCCATGTCACCAACAACGACCACAGATTCGACTGGACAAAAACAACAATTTTCAACCATGCGGACACGAGACACGCACGTGAATTCAAAACATCTCCAGAGAATCAAAAGCCACCAATAGGAACGCCCAACAAAACCAACCAATCAACGCCCTCTAAAACCAACCAATCAGCGACCAGACCAATCAGAAACCCGCTACGCCTACGCATTCAAACAAATAAAAAAACATCTCACCCACAACGATTCCACACAACCTGACGAAGACTTGAAGCACCAAGTTCAAACCTCGTACTAGAAAAAACCACCATCGGGAGAACATTATTGTAAACATATATATATCCTGCATATATTAATATCTACATGTATATCTATATCTATATCTATTACTTTATCTATATCACTTACTTTACAATCTCTATTCTATTATTAATAGCAGCCCAGTGCAGTAACGTCACATTTTCCGCGTCCGGCTGACGAACATCTGCTCCATTATCAACGAACTCCACCAACTTTACCATTTCACCGTATTGGACAGCCTGCACAACAGTCATACTGGAGGGTTCTGGCTTGGAAGATGGTGCAGGAGGTACCTTGGGTTTATTATGTGGACCAGGTGAAGGAAAATTGACGTTACTGTCTTCAGATTTGGCTGACATGCCACACTGGTTGCCAGGCCCGTGGCTATGGTTGTGTCCAACATGTCCACCATGTCCACCATGAACATGGTTGCCCTGGTTTTGAGCTGAGTAGGGATTAAAGTTAGAGCTGGCACCATACATCTGAAACAGATCCAAATTATGCTCAGGATTAAACATTGTACACCAGAATACAGGTTGCACTATCACTATCATTTTGAGGAATCACCAAAATATAAAATCATGAGCTAGAACAAAGTGAAGAGCAAGTTATACTAACAAACAACAAAAGCAGCAAACAACAAATCCAACGGCAGATTAATCTAATGGCAGATTAAGGGAAGGGCAATACCTGTACATTACATCCATGTGAGGGAACCTTCTTTTTATATACTGTATGTCTTGGGATTTGGGGATACAGAGCTAAGAAGCTCCACTTCTGGGGCCTAGTGCCTTGTAATCACACATGTATGTTACACCTTGCCTATTTGGGTGTGAATTGCAGTCTCACAGTCTCCATTCTGGTAAATACAACCAATGAATGTAGTTACTGTATCAGAATTACATGCAAAACCCCAAAAATCTCATTTCATAGTAATCAAAAAGAAGAAAACTTCTTTAATTTATGTTTAAACACAGGATCCTACATAGGCAACATATAAAACAACATGGGGAGTCAAAAAAGTTCGTAGGCTGTCTACCCAAGGTGGTACCGATTGGGGGGACTGGGATGACTGCAGCCTCCCCAAATAATATGTAAAATAAATTACAATTAACATAATTCACTTACAATTAATTTACAATAATTACTTAAACATCATTAAAAACACTCCAGTAACATCTTGAAAAAGGTAATTACATGGGTTTCTGGCTGGATGGGAATGCAGAATGTAAATATGCTGGAATGAGCATTTCAGAGACCTTACACAACCCTCACCAAATGTTCTTGACAACCTCCCAATACAGGACTGTTACCAAACATTTAATTAATTATGCTTCTTTATTGTTTGTTTCTTAATTTTTCCCTGCAGATTTTAGCAGATTTTTATCACATAAAATCTGCTATTTCTAACTCACTTTTTACAGGTGAATGGGGGAAGGCAATTTGAGAGAATCACCAGTGTGCCAGGGGCCCCAGGTTTGTTTAGTCTGCCACTGATCCCAAGGTGATACAGTAACAAACGTACATGTGCCCAGGACAATTAGACAATCAGTCACAGCATAAGTGGCTGTGAAAAATTAGCACAAAGAGTAAAGATACTCCACTGCAATTTGACTGGAAGCTTGTCCCAAAAATTGCATAGTAGTTGAAAATGAGGTTTATGTAATTATGGTGGACTTTAGTTTGCAGTCTGGTCATAAATGCATGGGGAAAGAAGACTAGATTTAGTACTGCAGTTATCAATAAGTGGAGAGAAAAGATGGACAGACAAAGGCAAAAGAAGATGAAAAATTAGAAAATTGTCAAGGTCTGGCCAAAGACATTGGAAGGATGTGGGGTCCAAGGACAAAGATTATATCACTAGTAATGTGGGCACTGAGAAACACACCTCCAAGGCTTCATTAAAGATTATCATTTCAATCATCTTTCCAAGATTCGACCAAAATGGCACAACCTTGACAACATCTTGACAAAATCTTGGCAAGATTTTGATAAGATTTTCAAGATAAAAGTTTGGCAAGATGCCAGTAATATTTTGAAGATGCTGATAAACAACTTTTAAGATTTTAGTCGATGATCTTGCTGTGATATGTTAGCACTATATGACCTTGTCGTGGTTTTTCAAGATCTTTTGTGGATCTCACAAAGATTTCATATGAAGAAGTGACAAGATCTTGATAACACCTTGGTAAGAAAAAGTCTTGGCATAATCCCAATAATTAAAACATCAATGAAAGATTTATATAATTGATACAATTGTTTAAACATTTTAAAAATAAAATTAATTATTCCTGCCTTGGAAAAGTGTCTTAAAAGTTAATTTCATCTTGTAAGCTAGTGACCTTAAATGTACTGGAGTGAATTTACATGATGCCTCTTTAGTTCTTTGTAAGATCTAAAAGGTTTTAAATTATGTTGATTAGAATCATCCTGTAAGATCATGGTAAGATTTTGTTAAAGTCATTATACCAGTTCTTCGATTACCTTTAAAGTGCTTGTAAAGGATTTTGTATGTACTTTGTAAGATCTTCACTAGATATCCTGTTTTTTGACAAGATTTTAAAATTGCATAAAAGCTTTTGTCAAGTTTCTGCAGGATCTTGACAATTTGTAGCAGGATCATGGAATGTTCTCACAGGATCATGGCAATTTCTTTCAGCATCATGGCAATTCCTTGCAGGATATCTTAGCAAGTTCTTGCAGGATAATGGCAATTTCTTGCAGGATAATGGCAATTTCTCGCAGAATTTTGGCAAGTTCTCACAGCATCATGGCAATTTCTTTCAGCATCATGGCAATTCCTTGCAGGATATCTTAGCAAGTTCTTGTAGGATCATGGCAATTTCTTGCAGGATAATGGCAATTTTTCATGGGATTTTGGCAAGTTCTTGCAGGATCATGGCAATTTCATGCAGCATCATGGCAATTCCTTGCAGGATATCTTGGCAAGTTCTTGCAGGATTATGGCAAGTTCTTACAAGATCATGGCAATTTCATGCAGTATCTAGGCAAGTTTTTGCAGGATCATGGCCATTTCGTGCAGGATGTTGGCAAGTTCTGCATGATCATGACAATTTCTTAAAGGATTATGGCAATTTCTTACAGGATCTTGGCAAGTTCTTGCTAAGATCTTGGAACATCCTTGCAGGATCATGGCAAGATTGTACATAAAATCTTGTGTAAGATCTCTTCAAGATCTTTCCAGGAACTTGCAAGGATGTTGGAAAGACTTCAAACCTGAGTTTCTCTTGTGTGGGGACTGGGGTTGAATAAAAGATTTACCTCAGACTGGTTCATAAAATCCAGCAGCCACCCTTAGACTGTAAATACCCCTGAAACATTCCTGTAGTAATCTGTCTTCACTTTCCAACATGAGGTAGCATACCCACTAAGGATGAGCTGATTACGAAAATTGCCTGTTACTGAAGTCGATTATTTGGAAGCTGATTAACCAAAATAATCAGCTGATTAATCAGCATTTCCTGATCATAGTTATGTCGTTAGTTTTCAGTTATTATGACCTTGTGGTAGGTTTAATACATTATCCACTAATTTTAATATCAAAATCTGTATGTGCTACATAGCCTATGGTGACGGAAAGAAAAAACGAAAAGTAAATAGCAAAACAAATGACAAACGGTCAAGTTGTAAATATGCCAGTGACTGATGTAATGTTTTTAATTACCTCTTGCAAACAAACACAATTCTTATACACACATTTATACAACGTCATAACATCGGAATGTTAATGGTAACATTGGACCATGAAAGTCAATGTTGATCTTTCTATGGCTGATTATTTTGTCAATAACAATGCAATAATCAGCCAATTACTGATTATTTTAAAATGGCTGGTTAATCAGCTTTGCTGATTACTTTCTGATTAATTGGCTCATCCTTAATACCCACTAGTGATAATACAGCATAATATTTTTTTGAACCAAAGAATTGTCAGTAATATTTGCTATTAAAGATTTGATAATGTTTAAAAAATTATCAAAATACTGTTTTACTCCTCAACCATATCAGTTTAAAAAGTTGTAACAATGTTATGAGAGTATCAATTGATCATTGATTTCTTACAATTCAAGTATCATGGATAGCAGCTATTGAAAGAACAAAAGAGGGGCAATGATTACCAAAGTTACCACATTTTCTTTCACTTGCAATTATAGCAGCCCCAAAATTTTGAAGAAAACTTCAGATATTATATTAAAAAATTATGGATGTATTTTAAATTTAATTATAGAAGATTATTTTATTTACACTAGAACCTGAGTTTTGCAACCACCCTTACTGCAAGACAAAGTGGTCATAACTGACAGGTAGCTTTAAATGGCAGATATTGATCTGATGTCATGGCACTGCACTGGAAGAGGCCCTTATAATTACAGCTTAATTTGGTACACACTACTTAACTAAACGTCTACTTTATTATATAAAACCAATAAAATATTTCTTAATAAAGAACAAAAGCTTTCAAAAAATGTGGTAAAATTTTCCAAATGTTTCCCACTCAAAGGAACAATTTGAACAGATATTGCTGAGTGAAATGCCAATGCTTAAAAACGCTAAATGTCCAGCCATGTTTTCAGCAACATACAGAACATTAAAACCAAAAAAGCATCAGAAAACATACTTTAATACTTTAATAGAAATTTACAATACAAACTGAGAAGAACAAGCTGACAAGTATGGAAGGATACCAGTAGGGGGAAACTACCGGTAAATTCCCATATTTACAACTGACATCCCTTCCTTCTGCTGTGTCTTACATGTTTCCTTTGATGCGATATTATAGCAAGAAAGAGGCTTGAACTGGTGAAAGTTTGCTGAATGTAATTATGACAGTAAAGTATGTGCATTTAAAGTTGGTTGAGTTCATTTTTAATTGCTTCCTTGCATACTTTTAAATTGTGTGTTTACTTTGAAAAACAAGCATTTGCTGCATGCAACTCACTGAAATTGTGGCAGTTTTAAATTGAGATGGTCACTCACAATAGGTAAATTTCATATTTGGGATGCTAAAAAGCAGTTGTTGGTTGCATTTGACAGGTGGTCACTCATTCCAGGTGCACTTTAAGTACAAATCATTTGTGCCAGAAAAAGTGGTTGCAAATAGCAGGTGGTCACAGAAAAGGGAGTTGTAAAACTCAGGTTCTACTGTAGTAAAAGTAAAACTCTAGAAGAAGAAACAGTAAAAAATACAATTATACAGTAGGGAAAAAAATTGTAATGAGGCTTCTCTGACATTAATTGTCAAGTGTCCTTCACCCAATTCTCCCCTTTGTAAACATCCAGTAAAGTATATTACTGTACATGATAAAGATTGATGGTGACCCTTTCACTTCTACGGTGGTTTATCAAAATTTTTCTGAGACAATTGCAATACAAATAACTAGAAGTCTAACTTTCTAGTTTTTTCAGGCCATATTTTTTAGGAAGCCAACACACTGTCAGCAGCCATCTTAGTTTGACATGTTTACACCAGTGTTAAATAGAATTACATGTAGACCTGATTTACAGACACCTGAATTTTGGTACAGTTCAGATAAAAATGGTACACTTGCCAATTTTACCTGTGCTCAAACCTTATAAATAGGTCCAAGCGTGGGTAAAGTTGGTGTGAGTACCATTTTTATCCCAGCCATACTTTAAGTTGAGGACAGTGTAGTACATGTAAATTGGACTTTATGGTTGTCTACCAATTGTCAATTACTTAAGCTGCTCAAGCTGAGCACATAACAGAGTTGTTAAACTGATCTATTATATGGTTTGCTTCATGAGCAGTCTATTATGCTTTTTTCTGCAATTTGATTGGCTGCTGAGCAGTCTTGACAAACCCATAAAGACTGGTCTTTATCAGGAACAGACAAATATTATCTAAAACAAAAAAGCTTTAAAATGAAGGAAACGTAAGCAAAAAGATTCTCTTTTCAAGCTAAAACGTATTTCGGAGACATTTTAAGACAAGACCATGGCAATATTGAGTCTTTAGACAAAGGCCTGAATTTTTTAACATTCAAGCTTTTGATATTTCCAGAACTGTCAAAAAGATGTTAGTAGTCCGTTCACAAAGCAAACCACATAATAAAAACCTTAATGACCTTGTTGGTCAGTCCTTACTAGAAAATTATACTGCCCTTGGTCTTTTGCACAGACCTTGATACTTCCCATCTTGGTCTGAAAGACCATAGGCAGTATAATTTTCTAGTAAGGATCCTGCTCAGTCATTAAGTTTTTAGTAACATGATGACCAAAATAGCTGCTACACTGTAGCTATTTTGACAACCAACAATTAGACTGTAAGAAATATTACATGTTGTTGTATCTTAGATTATTAAGCATTTGACCTAAATCTACAGGCAAGAAAGACAATAAAAACAAAATAGCAGATGACAAGATCAAGCTCCTGTAGGACTTCATGTTTCTGCTTTTGTCCCAAGGAGTTTAGTGATTATGAATGATACTTTAAAATCTCTGTTTTCTGAACTCGGTTGGCCACTATCAGCTGGCATTTGGCACTTGGGTGGCCAGGGATCTCACAAAATCTTATTGTAATCAGAATCAAATGGAACTGCCACCCGAAATAATTCTTACGAATGAAAACAACATTATTTGAGATTTCTTTAAACTTTCTACACCTATTGTGGGTATATATTGAGGAATTTCTTGGTGATGCGTAAAATACATTCAGTCTAGACCATGGTTACTGATACAGTGCTTAAAAGTCTTCAAATAGTAAAGGTTATCCGCCGGATTTCTTGTATTTCTACTTAATCCATCCGATTCTAAGTGGAAAAGCAGTACAAACGTAGCATACTGCAACTTTTCAGAATACCAAGCTCAAGTAAGTAGACAAACGCTCGACTTATCACACATGTACGGTAGAAACAAGCATACAAATTTTATACGCGCGTCTTAACGAATTCCTAAACAATCTTGATATGTGCAAGGCATCGATAAAACAGTCTATAACCTTACCTTTAAAGGTCTATACATTGATCTATTTCCTCATTTCTTCACAAGTTCTTCGCTATGCGTCAGTTCTATTAACATATTTTGAAAATTTCTACATTACGGTAGATTACATGGGCCATGGGAACTGAACATCCCAACCCTTGGCTTTCAAATGATGTCACATGAGGTCAGCTGTATAACAGCATGGATCCTGTACTTCGTGTATTGTGCCAAATGGTGTATCAACACAATACCTTTAGGAAAGCCATCGACTCGGACACAGAATTAAAATTATAATATTTAATAAAGTTCTCTCGCATTTTGAACACACTTTTGACTATATTTACTTGGTTGAAAAACAAGTAAGAATATACCAAAGGTAACCTTACTCTGCCATCTGATCAAGTTCTAAAGCGTCTGGCTTGCATTCAGAAGGTTGCGGATTCGAGTCCCGTCTGGAGCTCAGAGTTTTTCTGAGTCCATGGTGTTCCACAGTTTCATCAGCAAAAATTTCCCAAGATTTTGACGTGTAAATTATTAACAAGCCACAAATAGGCCAACGTTGTCATGATTTAACCCTACATTGATGTCACCCTTCCAACTTAGCATCACCCATCGTTTTACTGGTATAACCCTAACCATAATTCTAACCCTAACTTAACCCTCATTCTAATTGTATGTGATGGATCCATAGAATGGTCACTAAAATAACGTGGTCTCATACACCTAAGACGATATCATTAACTAGGGCCGCTCGTGGTAAAACAAATCATCATCGGAAACGGATACAACATGACCGCCTCGAGTGTTGCAACACCACCACGACAACAGATGTTCAGTATCCGGTTATATATATTTTGAAGTATGCTTTGACGTTTCAAAAAACATAACAATACGTACAGTGGCAAGAATACGCATAAAGTTGATAACTTTGTGCACATTTCACGGTTAAAGAAGCACTTTACAAGGTTTTTGGTTAACAAAATAAAGTTTCGGTTTGCCTGCAACTTTGATTATCTAATGTCAGATTGGTTTGCAAGCCAGTCAAAGTTTAGCACTTTAAGACAGATTTAGTTGGTTTCTACTACAACAATCATACAACTTTGATTATTGAGTTGCAGTTTGATACTATTAAAGACTTGGGAGTTCCTAAGACTTTTAATCATACTACTTGCTCACTTTGGTTATACGTAGATAGACAACTCGGGCTTTAAACTGTTCATAAACAACTGGCTCTCGTTGTCTAACGGTTAACTTAGATAATAAGTGACGTAGGTAATCAGATTGTAGCTTTTGGATTAGACTACTGGTAAATTTCTGCTAATTAATGTGATTTTACCGTCTGTAGACTGTAAAACAAACGTTAGGCCACACAGCACTTGTGTGATTTTGATCTATTTAAAATCAAATAGGATTTAAATGCCCGATATGGAGTAACATCTCACTTGGAGTAACATCTAACATCATTATTCTCTACCCGAGTTCATTCTTCTACTTACACTAAATCAAATAAATATTAATATCTCAAGAACGAAGTGAGATATGGAAAAAGTGTAAAAGATGTTGCGCTATAATTTTAAGAGTTCTTTCAAATAAGACAAACTTAATTTTCATTTCATTGACACTTTAACATGACTTTGCAGACTGTAAGAACAAATGCGAAATGGCGACAGTTCTGATCAAATATGTTGGTATTGCTTCTACAGTCGTGATACAACAGACGTACAGTGCTATATATATTTCAGAGAAATATATCATCTGCCGCAACTAGACAACATTATCGTACATTGCCCATGATGCATTCTGCAGCCATCGTGCTGTCGTCAGGGGTCGTTTCAATTTTCTGAACAGACCTGATGTCTGTCCTGATATAGAGCGAGAGTTTTGGGTTGAAAACTAAAAGAAAATATGACACGTCCACTAACAAATCACGTGATCTCAACGCTCTTAAAATAGCAAACATGAAGTTAGGAATGTAAAGCTGATAAAAACGCTGAGAACAACAAATGTCGATATTAAATGCATGAAAATATATTGACCTCAGTTGATTGCCATGTCAGTAAATTCTTCTATTACATCGTAAACTTGAACAGTCAAAACATTATCAACACGAATTTGGTCAAGGGAACCAACCAGTGAATGTTGATGGTCTCATTCGCGATATGGTTCAATATAATCTTAATGTTTTCCACCCAAAATACTAACAAGAGCCAAGTTGGTCGTCTGAAACATACAGTGTGCATGGGTAGTTTTGGAAGAAATACATTATTGAGTTACAGGTATATATACAGTAATGCATACAGTAGTAACAGCATGCCAAATTATTAATCAAAAAAAATTTTAAAAATATTTTAAAAAATTTTCAGCTGACACATTATTTACAATTAAGTTCACTTTAGCTGCTGTAGTAACGGCTTTTCAAAGTTCTGTATTTCTTCAACATGTACATCGCTTCAAGTTCCTTTACCACGTAATTACCTCGTTCGATAAGTTCCTTGATCTTCTGGGGATCAGTTACGTCTTTATTCTTCATGAAAGCTTGGTGGAGTCTTTTACGGAAATAATCACTGCCGGCTGGGTAGTCCCTGCCAAGATGGTACAGCTGTAGCAACAATATGGACGGGTAAGTATCTCAGGGAAGAAATACAGGACGAGAAAAGGAATGGTATATCCCCCGAACTATAGCCTTCGAAGCAACGGTATAACATAACCTTGGAAAACCAAATACTAATATGATGAAAAAAACATTATTTACTCAGCTACGAGACTATGAAATGATTTACCAAGATCAGTTAAGCATAAAGATACATTTCAAGATGAAAATTCAAGGCTCTACTCCGGGCGAGTGCTAAATAATAATACATTACATGGTGTGAATATATCGACACAGGAGAAGACTAGTCTATACTTCTTATGTTATTTCTGGTAACAAGTTAATTAGTCAAAACAGTAATTACCACTAAGTTAGTTAATATTAGTTAATATATTTACATGTAATAGTGACCTTTTCAAAATTGTAAATACTGCAGTTATAGTGACAAATTTAGAATGGCCCCTTGGAAAACAGATGCCCGTGAGTTCCGAAGGGCTACCGTTTTCAAATAAGTTTAAATAAATAATTAAAATTAAATATATATAATAAATAAATAAAATAAATAAAATAAATAAAATAAATACAATAAAAAATAAATAAATCAGTGATCAGCGATCTATATAAGTAAAGTAATGTGATTGGTTCGTCACATCACGTGGAGAGTTGTGATTGGTTCACTGTTTTTATGACGTCATCCGTGTGTTTTTGTCGTTTAAGTGGGGACGGTGACGACCAACCAAAATGTACGGACTAGAATAAAATTTACTGAATAAATTCCATTATAAAATGAAATTTTGAAAACCTGGGTGCTTATTAGTAGACAATTCTAAACTTCCACTGATCTTTCCATAATAGCACAGAAACAGCAGATGTTTTCTAATTCTTTAATCGAAGGGAACAGAAGAAACATGATACAATTATGGAAGAATCAATAAAGCCTACGGGCAACTGAAGGGAGAAAAGAAATTGTAGGGAGTTTCATTCCTTGTCCAAACAAGGTCTGGGCTTATTCCTAGCTTCTCCTAGCACCGTGAGTCCAGCTACTTTGCAGGTTTGTCC
This sequence comes from Nanipora kamurai, assembly GCA_036872915.1. Lineage (NCBI taxonomy): Eukaryota > Metazoa > Cnidaria > Anthozoa > Scleralcyonacea > Helioporidae > Nanipora > Nanipora kamurai. Next base: position 192,688 of record JBAHVQ010000533.1, read on the forward strand.
TTTGCAAGGTTCATTGAGCTAAAATCCCACATACTGTTCACTTGTAGCCACAAACCCTTTAAACAAGAGTAATGGGGATTATTTGGTATGACAAAAAAAGTCCAGTGTTAGGATTTCCATGAAATGTTTTCCATAGTACTAGTGGTGCCAAATTTAAGTGCCAGCTTTACCAGGGTCGATAGCAAAAATACTTTTGGGTCGGTCCCTATAGATTAGTGCATATTGCCACCTCCAGAGCACGGTGACTTACAAACGATGACCCGTAACTCAGAAAATAAAATATCGAGTCATTTAAGATCTTTGGAAATTTTCTGGTGCAACTTACTGGCCCAAGCCAATAGTTCTCCAACAAGCAATAGTAACTTCCATCAAAGATATTTCTCCAGACTGCACTAACCTGAACTATGAACTTCCACAAACAACTAACCAAACAGTTCAGTTTACTAACCAAGGTTTAACAGTTTTCTGCTAAGTATAATGATTTCTTTGACTTAAAATGAATTGCTGGAATAAAAACAATTAATATCATGCAAATACCTAAGTGCGATTGTTCCTGGGCCTTCTTGATTTGGAAGGAGGACAATGCACGTTGTATATGATGTCTTGCACTGAGTTGTAGTCATCTAAGGTTTATCAACCTCAGGTCTCATTTTCTTGCTGGTTACGATACACGGTACATAGCTTCCTCCTGCCCCATTCACACTTGCCAAATGCCCGAAGATCTTTTGTTAAGAGCCTATCGCTAAGGAACAGATTGTGCTATGTTGCGTAAGTACTGTCGTAGGGAGAGAGTCATCGTGCGATTTTGCTTCGTACTGTACAGTGGTTGGGAGAGTGTATTTATGCTATTTTGCTCTCGTTGGGGGAACAATACTTGTGCTTCTCTGTTTTTGTACTATCGTCGGGGGACACTGAGTCCTTGAACTACTCTGCTTTCGTATTACCGTTGGGGGAGTTTGTTTCTGTTGTTTTGTTCTCGTACTGTATTGTCGTTGGGGGACAGTACTTGTGCTTCTCTGCTTTCGTACTCTCGTTGGGGGAGTTTGTTTCTGTTGTTTTGTTCTCGTACTGTATTGTCGTTGGGGGACAGTACTTGTGCTACTCTTCTTTCGTACTGCCGTTGGGGGAGTTTGTTTCTGCTGTTTTGTTCTCGTATTGTATTGTCATTGGGGGACAGTACTTGTGCTTCTCTGCTTTCGTACTGCCATTGGGGGAGTTTGTTTATGTTGTTTTGTTCTCGTATTGTATTGTCGATGGGGGGCAGCATTTGTGTTACTTTGCTTTCATCCTGTTGTTGGGGAGTTTGTTTGAGTTATTTTGTTCTCATACTGTAGCTGGGAACAGTATGTACTTGTGCTAATCTGCTATCGTCCTGTCGCTGGGGGATTGTCTTTGTGCTACTGTATTTTGCTATCGTACTGTCGCACTACTCCGGGTGAAACTTTGGTATCGTAAGCGATGAATCATTCCAGTACATCTAACCAACATTTAAACTACAAACTAAGTAAATTGGTAAAGTGCTGCAAATGTGAAATATGGCAAGGTGCCGTCTTTTTCGAAAACGGGGCTACCTCTATACCTTGTCCCAAAACTAAAATTTTAATTGGTAAGGCTAGGCTGAAATTTAACGTTTATGCTACGTTATCCAGTCTTGCCTTGTTCAAATTTCGTTACTTTGCTTTGCCGAAAATTGTCCATGCATAGCCAATTTAATACAGTACGAAGTGTAAATGGGGTTTTAGTCTGTTTACCGGATACAGTACTCCAGATGATACTTTAATTTATGTTTGTTTTCTGACGTGCTGCTTCTCGCTACGGTGCGCACTTTCGCCTCAAGTCCTCCCAGCAATCTAAGATGGAAAGGAAGGTGTTCACGTTTGTCTGGAGTTCTTATTTCCTTCACAGTAATTCACTCAGGTATTGTCCATTGTAAATGTCCCAGGCTCTCTTGGCCAGGATTCCCATGATACAGTGTCACACTGTTCTTGTCACTGGTTGAACGCTCCACCACTACGGTAAGTTCTTTCACCACTTAATTGTATGACATTAGTGCCGGTGTCACAGGAAATTTGCCCCTCCCCCAAAAAATGTCCCCCCCGGGGGCAAATTTCCAAGCTTGAAGAGGTCAATTCTCTGCTCAACACTAACGGTAGTGTACAAGACATTGTCTAGTGGATTACTGATTTTGGCTAGTAGTTTGCTCTCATGCCCTGGTCATATTGACTACCGTAGTAGATATCTTCACTCAGATTTGACATACCTTATTGTGTCTTCATAAAATAATCAGTAAAGTTTGCCTTGACTAGACTTGTCTGGTACATGAATTTCCAACTCTACTGGTCTTATGACCACCATATCAAAAATGTTAGTGTTGAGCCCTGAAGTTGTTTGGGATGATTGGCCCTCCTGTGAGACTGCTTCCATCTTTGTGGCTCTCTTGTTCCCACAAATTGTTTCTCAGCTATTAAATGCAAACCTAACCTGATGGGGCTACACCCTAGAAATGGAACTGACTGGCAAAGCTGACACATTTCTTGGTGTTCTCCACTATCAGGTGGCCTTCCCAATGGGTACAGCAGGGAGGTTGCGTGGGGTCAGAGGCACTATGCCTGAATTTACATAAACATTAAATATTGTAACAGTAATCCAAAGGAAGTGGTATGATATCTTCTAGAAACACATTTGTTAAGGACATTGAATTTGGTGGAAAGAGAATACACGTAAATACTTGCACCATGAATACCTTGTACATCACAGCTGATTGACACACTAACCTGAAATTTTGTTTTAAAAGCATTTTTGTCAACCTTGATAGCTTGTTTAAAATTTCATGCCCTTTATTGAGTATAGTATGGTGAATTGATCAGGAAGTCACCTCTCTAGTTAACACTCGTTCAATGGACCACATTGCACTAGGCTTCCAGTTATTTAACATAAGTCTTAAAGGATAAGACTAAGGACTGTAACAATACTGCAAAACTACGGGTACTATGATTGTAGAAGATTAAGAATAAAGAGTGGATTGCATGATTGTACAGTCAATTGTTTTTGCTTGAAAATTTTCATGATGGTGCCTCCCTGTCTGTCTGCATTTGAAAAAGATTAGGTTTGACAATGTTTAATTTTCTCATTAGGTAAGACTCCACCACAGTGGCCTACAGCAGTCCATTGATTGACATATTCATCATGAGTCAACAACACTGCTTCATTTGTGTAGATCATCGGTCATATCAGACACATGTATATAACTGTTTTCATGTTTTTCAATGCCCCAAAAATTCCCTGTAAGCTTTTAATCATCATCTTGAATATTTTTGTCCTATTGTTCTATTTGTTTATTGTATAACAAATACAGTAGATTTCATTTTTCAGTGTCTGTTCAGTTATACATGTGGGTGCACAGAAGACATTACAAGGACTGGTTAATACATCAGTGACCCAGTTGATCATACAGTAAGTGCCTTGTGGGCCACTTTCTTGTTCTTATTATGTTATGATGTCATCTATGCATCTATAATTGAACAGATAATGGGATATATGTAGAAAGTTGTAATTGGTTCACTGTTTTAGTGATGATATCTGTGCATCTGTTCTGTTAAAGATCGTGGCTAACAACCAAAGAAAATGTACCGTAATAAGTATGAAATTTATTGCATAATATTATTCCTGATCCCTTAAGGGCAGTGCTCAGTAATACAGACTGGAAAGTAGGCAATTTGCTGGCTGCAAGTGCTACTGGGAAATTGAAGGCCTTACCAACACCCCAGTTTTGCAGTACATAGCAAACTCATCCCCATCATTTTTGTAAGAACACAAAATTAATCATTTATTCAAAAAACTGCCCCAGAATAGCTGCTTTTACTATTTTACCTAGCTGACACTTGTTTGCTTTACTCTGGTTGTAGGCTAGATGATTTTACACATCAATGGAGAACCCCTTGGTAAACAATGGATTAAATTACAGTATGTGCACCATGTACATTTTCAAATTTCAAACACAACCAATGAGACAAACTTTGAAATAATGATATAAAGTAGAGTGCTACGTCGGCAGTATTGAACGGCTTGTAGATAATTAAAAGGTTTGGGAAACTGCCGGAAACTTCGCTCGAAACGACCGTTTCTCCATTCTTAAGTTCAGTCAGTTTCCCAAACCGTTTGATTATCTATGTACAAAGTTTTAAATATCCATACCTGTCGATAGAGATTCTTGACTGCCACTCTTAGGTTATTGTTGATTGACATCTTCTTTGGCTGGAAATCAGAGTCCAAGTTTGGAAGTAAAATGAAATCACTGCAAGAAAAATGAATAGCTGCAATGACTTGCATGTGTATTATGCCTGGTTAAGGACAACCTGGATGATTATAATGCTAACTACAAATTTTCACTTGTATACACTTGGATATAATGGTTGGATGATAACTGTGCTGGGATAATGGCTACAAAGAAATCGAAGAGGGTCTCACAAACTAGCATCACAGCCAAAATAAGTCTTAGATGGATAGAGTGAAGTCAGTATTGAAGTACAACTTTACTGCACATCGACAAATAAAAATGAAACTAACTTTCATTTCATCGTTGTTTTAGAGTCGTTAGCTACTTACCTGAGTTTTATATACACAACTAGTCACGGAGAAAAAGCATAAAATATTCAAAAACAACCAGATATCCATTTCAGTCTCAAAATTTCAAATGTCGACCGATTTTGATAGTTGTCGACAGAAGACTGGAAACAACCAAACTAAAGTTAGATCAAGGTCCCAGGTCGGTCTATCTTGTTACCATGACAATTAGAAGCATGAGACATCAGATAAGGTCTGTGAGCAGAAATAATTTTTGCTTTTTATTGTACTGTAATTCGCGGAGTACCAATGGTCATTTGATGAGTTGCTTAGCAAATGCTCAGATGTTGTCTTGAAAATATATGCCATGCTATGCAAGGTAGGACCTCAGTGGAATGAAGGTTGAGAAAATCCCTCGTCTCAATACGTCCATCCAATTATAGAGACCCGAATTATGGTGAGTGAGACTTTTTATCTATTTTTTATGTACTGTTCAACTTCTAGCTCTAAAAATTGACCTGAAAACTGATGTAATACAAATTAAATATAATATATAGAATACAGTAGTGATATACAGTACAGTATTAGTTTTTCTGAGTTGGTGTGTCAGTATTCTAAATTTTAATTACAATGCTAAGATCCAGATTATGGCTCAATTTGAGTATAATGTACGCCACCTCTCGCGTTCATTTTTTTATTCATTCCATATTATTTGATATATACATATACATATACATATACGTATATGTATATGCAGTATATGTATGTGTCATATATATGTATATAATATATACATATACATATATAGTATGTCGCTTACCTTAAAAATCTACTACAGCCTGTTTCATCCACTCAGGAGTCATCAGGTGGAAGAGTATATATATATATATGTTATTATTACCTCTGAAGATGTTGTGTTAACAACGAAACGTTAGGCTTTTAATAAATATTTTTAATATGATTC
>JBAHVQ010000533.1:198314-216432 GCA_036872915.1 Nanipora kamurai
GTCATTTGCCAGAGCGCTCTAACTGCAAGCAGTGAGCGTGCGCATAATGCAAAGCGGCAAAGACTCATCCTGTAGAGGAAGTGGAAATGACACTGAGAGAAAAGAAAGCAGAACTTTACTGTGTTAAAAAGTGTCGATTTGGTTTCATGAATTTTCGCAGATCACTTTTCAAACGATGTGTCATCCCTCATCATTGAGTCTATCTAATTTTTATAATTATTTTATATGTAGTATCTGTTGCCCAGTATGGTGTCCGCACCCCTGACTGCTTTTTCAAAAACAATTGATTCCCATCTCCTTCAAAGGAGTGATAAAAATCTTTGCATGCTGCGCCCTTGAGACAAAGAAAGAAAGAAAGAAACACTATCTTTACATATCAGTTTTGCACTTTTTTTTCCGCATAAGGTTTTGGCGACGAGAATGGAATAGCCATGGACCGAATTACAAAAGTGAATGCAGGCAAGATTCATATAATTTCGACGCCTTGTTTCTTTTCCATGTTTGAATTGAACAGTATTTAGTTATTTATATTCCTTGTGTAGAATTGGGATTAAATTTATATGAAGGAGACATTGTACTCGACAAGGATGACTTGCGAACCATTGACAACAGCGAAGAAGGAGATACAGATGGGAAGGAAATGTCAGAAATAAAAAAGCGAAGTGCTGAAAGACAAAGACAGAAGCTTTGGCATGATCGTATTGTTCCATACGAAATAACAAGTGAACTTAGTAAGAGTACTTGGGTTTTCATACTATCCAATCAATTTTTCTTTTTTATCAGGATTTATATTTTAAAATGCTTATGGCAAATTGGAAGTCCGTATCTTTTCCCTAAAACTTCAACCAGTGGAGGTCACAACTAAAACCTTTTCAGTGGATTAATATATTATAACTACCAATTCCATACTGTCGCCGACTTTCTATCTCATTTTACCCCTGTTTCATTATCCATTTGATGCATACGAATGTTTTTTTGACATTCTTGGTTAAACGATATTTACTATATCCACGTATTCATCACAGCTCAGAGGACCAAAGTGCAGTCCGTTAAGCACCGTTTATTTACTACATAATAATATTACACGGTTTCACGCGTGTACACTGTAAAAACCCACTGGTTAAAACAACCACTTTCAATGGTTGTCTCAAATGCATTTGCATTTTGACCAAAAATATTGGTGAAAACAACGAAATTTATTGGTTAAATAATACCATTCTTGGTTGTTACAGCCATTAAAAAACTGATTAAATATATGCATCTATGACAGCCAATAAAATTGGTTATTTCAACGAGTCAGTTTTTAATAATTATGTTAAGCTTGTGCAACATTACGTTTTATTTCTGAAGTCCTAAGTCAACAGGTCGAAAGCTTAAGGTTAACTTAGTTATCAAATTATCACCATGCAAAACTTCAAACGATTGATCATTCAGTTTTTGCAGTGTAATCATGGTTGATTTTATTCCACAACTAATTTACTTTGGCAAAAAACTCACATCGTTCCTGGTTTCTACAAGTACCTATTCGCTATTTTAACATAGCGATTTAGATCATCTGTTGCTTCTGCAGCGCAAGTATGGCAAACGTTTTCATCATCAATCTGATCATTCGTACCTTTTGGTTCTTTAGCATTAACTTTGGCACAAATTGATTCTCCGTTCTTGGCTAATCTTTCAGCTGGCTAGAGGTTTTGAGACGTTCTGCATCTCTTCATGTTTTTTTCAGAGAAAAGATAATTTAAGTGTGAATCACAATTCTGTAATCTGCGTTCTCTTTGTAGATTAAATTGTTGACATGTTTGTCGGTATGTAAATTGTTAAAATATTTGTCACAGTAACCACACACACCCTTTTAGGATAAATTTGATATCGCTTGTATTTCAATGGCTGTATATACCATGACTACCTTGAGGTTACAAATAGATAACGTTAGAACCGTTTATTCGAGAGAAAATAGGTGGCAGATACTGTCATATATAAGTCATATATATATGTCTATAAGTCATGGCTAATAAACGGTAAGTACGCCTAGGAATGGTCCCATGGCAGCTTTGTTCGTGCAAAATAAACCGCGGTAATTTAAGTCACGACAGTAGCTTTACTAGTTTCCACGAAACACCACTTATTGTATTTTATAGAATTTCTACATGAAAAAGATTTTTCCCGCCAAGAAAGTTAGTTTGTCCCTTAACTCTATTTTGTCAAACCCTGAGAATACCCATCACCATTGGACGAAGGGAACTGTTGTTATTTTAACCCACTTCCTGTTTGAATTTTGCATTCAAACGAAGTTTTTTGTATCTGCATCATAAATTAAGCAATAAAAGTGATTTTTGGCGAGCGTAGTATGTCACATTTTGTTGCGCAGCAACCGACAATCGGGCATATCTCTCACTCGTTAAAGCATTTAGATAAGAATTTTGTGCCATTGAACTAACGTAATATTTCAAATATTTCAGGTTCATATAAAGACACGATCTTCAACGCTATGGATGAGTACCATCGGAAGACATGCCTAAAGTTTTTGCCAAGAACTACGGAGAAGAACTGGATTCGCTTCATCAAGGAAAATGGGTAATTACCAAACAATGGATACTTTAATTAGTGTTAAATGTAAATAAACTACAATGTTTCTTGTTCCGACTAGTGCTTGTGTATAGGTAAGTTACAGGTTTTGTCCTTGTGACTATGATGGTGGTACTTTTGAAAAGAACCTAAACACTTACAATAGTTACACTTACAAAGCACTTACAAAATAGTTGCCCTATGATTGCCATCGATATTGATAATACCACTCTATTTCTGTGGAATATGGGAAAACCCAAGGGAAGAGAAGGAAGAGAAGAAAGAGAAGGAGTTGAACGAAGGGAAGGAGAGAAAGGAAAGGAAGAAAGAAAGTAAGAAAGAAAGCAAGAAAGAAAAAAAACAGGACTGAACGAAGACAGAAGACAGAAAGTAAAAAAGATAAGAAAGAAGAAAGAAACAAGGAATGAATTACGGTCGGAAGTATAGAAGGACAGATGATTTGCAAATATATAACGTTGCATATTCATTATTCTACTGCATTTAATATATCAACTTATTTTTATTTTTAACTTCATACTAATGTCATTTTTCCCCTTTTTTGTTGCGGTGCATCTCCAAAGATGCTGGTCATCTATTGGACGAAGTTACTGGTTAAATGGTCATCAAGATATCTCTCTAGGAAGTGGCTGCAATGATAAAGGAACAGTAATTCATGAGATAATGCACTCTATCGGATTTTTCCACGAGCAATCGCGGCCTGACCGTAATATGTACATTGAGGTATTTTGGGAAAACATTAAAGATGGTAAGAGTAATGTGGATAATAATTTTGGAGAAATGTTGAAATGATCAAATATTTCAAATATCAGACCAGTGTAGGAGTCAAAGACTTTATCACTTTATAAATTCATACGATATAAATTCATAATCAATTTTTAATTGTATTTAGTATCTAAAATAACTACTTTCTTTTAGGTCTATCTCATAATTTTAACAAATATAGCCAAAATATTTTGGATGTACTTGGAGTGCAGTACGATTACCAAAGTATAATGCACTACGGATCAAAAGCATTTTCCAAGAATGATCAGCCTACAATTAAAGTTATCGGAAATGATGACGTTGACATTGGACAACGGGACGGATTTAGTAACGTTGACGTAATCAAAATCAATTCCCTGTACAATTGTCATTGTAAGTACACAGATGGTCTGGTTATCGAATTCTGATTAATGATAACGCCGTTTCATTTTGAGCAACATCCACAATAAGTAGTTATGTATTATTAATACATTAATCAATTTTGAGTGTCAGAATAACATATTTTAAAGGGATTTGGCAATATAATTTAAGTTTGTCTTATTTTGAAAATAATTCTTCAAATAGTATGGGAAGACCTTTCACGAATTTTCGATATCTTTCTTCATTTTTGAGAAACTTCTATTTGTTTGATATGCAGATGAGATGGTCGCGTGACGTCACAACCAGGGTACAACATTTCCATGCATTGCAAATTCCGTTATACCTCGACGATTTCTCAGATTTACTCCACTTGAAATGTTCAATGTCATAGGCAGTTGTTATGTGCACACTTTCAAGTGATTTCATAAAGAATGGAGATATAACAGATTTTGTAATGTGTACCTTAGTTGTGACGTCACACGACATCTTATTTACATGTTAATAATCAAATCAAAATATCTCAAAACCGCAGAATGATACGGAAAAGTTGTAAAAAATCTTTACACATCCTTTGAAGAATTCTTTCAAATTAGACAAACCTGATTTATAATCTCATATCACTTTAAGACCTAACAGGGACCAGTTGCTATAAACGCAACTCCAGGGACTCCGGCTAAGAATCGAACCCGAGACCCGGTCAATGTGCTGTAGAACTCTGCCAACTGAGCTACAAGATACGAATATATTATTCTGACACTCGAAAATTTCCTTTATCGTATATAAATACCATAAATACAAAATATTCACTGAATAGACCCTTCGCTCCAGGGGCATTACCATCCTTATATATACAGAATTCGTGAGCACGCTCTCGGCAACGTCATTCGTAGTCCAGTTGACAGAGCACTGCACTAGACTCGCAGGGTCGTGGGTGTGATCCCCACCCGGAGACCATAGAGTTGCAATTTTTCGCAACTGATTCAGGTTACGTCTCAAAAGATATTATTCTGATGTTCGAAAATTCCCCTACCAAATATAAATATCATTTCATGTTACCGAGTGTAACTGCCAAATATTACTTAATCAGTCTTGTATACATACCGATTCCATGCGTCACACCTGTTATTTATCTGTCGCTTTAAGATTTGAGACATCATATTAGTTGTAATTTCATAAATTTATACCCCTTATAAATAATGTGTAAATACCGCTGGTTTTATTAATTTAGTCAGTTGTTTATTTCAGTGGACGGCCCGGGGTGGAGTGAGTGGTCTGGGTTCTCGCCATGCTCCAGTTCTTGTATCAAACAAAGACAGAGGTATTGTTTTTCATCTGATCCGACACATTGCTCAGGAGTTTCTGAATATGGTATAGAAACACAAGAGGAAGTGTGTCCGGACTACGAATGTTATGGTATGTTGCATTACATTGTTTTGTATCGTGTTACCCAAGGTATGAGGTGTGGTGCTTTGAGGAGTTGTGTTAGATTACGGAGTGAAAAATTGTGTTATTGTTATAAAAATGATGATCCAGCATACAGCTTTAAGTAAAGATATAATATACACATACAATAATAATAAAGATATAGTCTTTAATACTGGTGACGTTTGGTTACTTACTTAGTAACATCTCAGAGTGAATATTTACTACGGAGAAATGACTTAAATAGCATAACTGTTACAAAAATAGAGTGACGAGATGGGACAAAGCGAGGTGACATGAGTCAGAAACGCGTAACGATGTGGGCACAGCAGTTAACAAACGATGATGAGAGGAAATTAAAAAAAAAAATCAGAAAATCAAAACAGTGCTAAAGGAAAAGATCAAATGTTAGCATTGGGAGAAGGATGGATTTTAGAATGAGCAAGCTTTGTGCTATGGAACGTGACGCGGTGCTGCGTTGCACTGCAGTCATTAAAAAACGTGTATCAGTAAAGAAACTTAATTTCGAGCAATATACTCAGAAGTAATCATTAGTATTTTAGAAATGGAAGCAAAATGAAAAATATATGAAATTATTTATACTCATTTTTGCCATTGAAGGCATGCATTTTCTACATTCACAGACAAAGGAAGATCGATGGGATTATACTACCGTATTTGAATATTGGGATACGCCCCAGAGAATACACTCCAGATGAATTGAAGAATACAGTTTGGAGCAATCTTAAACAAGGAACGAGTGCATAAAGGAGAGAACACCCCCCTTAAAATGCATTCTAGTGTAACAGAGCATAGCGAGTTCGTTAACAGTAAACATGATTCGAAATATGACGTTAAAACCTAAGATTTATATTTTTTAGTTATCCTTCAAGAATCAGTTTAGAAGCTAAACAACTTAGTACAAAAGTACTCACTAAGTGAAAAGAACTAAATTATCCATACAAGCCACGAATATTTCAATCTCGTCGATGAAATATATTATTTATTATTCATAGCAGTATATTTCGAAGGTGGTTTTTGTTTCTACAACGATGGTGATGTACAATTCATGTTCGCTGTTCCCTTACCAACACGTTGAAGTCGCAATTGATTATACCTCGCCCATCTGAATATTCGGCAGTTCATTTACTATTTTAGCCAAATATTCGTATCCTGTTACTAGCTGTTTGTTTTCACACTACTTGATGTACTATCCAGTGATCTACTAAATATTCAGATAAAAGGGGCCAGTTTTTCATTGAGGTATCTTTTCCTTCGTCAACAGTTCATCCCCCCAAACAGTTTGGTAATAAGTTTCAAGACGAAAAATTTCTCTTTCTTGCGATAATAACAATGCGTCCAAAGAAATTTCTCTTCGGTTTCAAATTTGTAATAGTTTAGCAAATACTTCCACCAAATCATTTCAAACTTTTATTCCAGTAAAAAAGGTTTAAGCTAAAAGTCACAATGTGATAATAAGTAATAGCATTGCTGCTCTCTTTAACTCATTACAGTCCAAGAAATTCAAAAAAGAGATTGAAAAACTCTTGCTAAATTGCGCAACAAACCGTGCATATTACGCGCGGTAAAAACAGTCCTTCTGACGCTTCTTCATGAATATTTCAGAAAAACTTAGTTACTAGCCGAAATTCAAACAGGAAGTGGGCGAAATTGCTACAGTTTTTATAGCTCTCCTCCGACCTGTATTTTGAGGGGAGGAACGAAAAGAGTTAAATCGCGTTTAATTTACCAGGTATCCCGTTCACACCAACGATACATCCATAAATGAACTGATTTTGCTAATTTTGCTAAATTTGTTTTAACTTAGAGCCGTCACTTTGACTTTAAATGTAAAAGTTAAAACTGCTCAGTGAAAGGTGTTTGATTAGTTGTTAACCACCGAAATAATTAAGGTAAACATGAGTTTTAATTTAAGCGAATTTAAGTTTATTCGATCCAGCACTCCAAATATTGGACAACAGAGGGCTATTTCAACTTTTCCTAGTTTTACAAACTTCTTGTTCAATTATGTACTTGAAATTATGATTTTTTGAACCTATGCAAAAAATCGAACTAGAAAAGTGGGCTTTTTGCGCACGTTACTACTCGCTACGCAACAAACCATAATCAAAGTTTCAAAAAGATTTGTTTTTGCCTCTTTTGCTGCGGACTTTTAATTGAGATAGTTTTAATAACGATTTAATAAAACGGGTTTGGTATCTTTTTTCAGTTTGATGTGGACATAGTACCACAACATTGTGTTTTGCGCTACTTTCTGACCAGTGCTTAGCTTCACTGGGCACGGCTGGGCTGGTTGCCTTGACTTGGCTTTTGTTGAGCTGTGTTCGACAGTATTGAACTGTGCTGTGTCACGTTATGTCCTCCTGTGTTGTCTTATCTCGTGTCGTGCTGTTGTATTGTTTTGTATCATGTATAGTTGTGCATTGTGTCGTGTTGATACATTGTTGAATTATTGTGCTGTGCTTGCGTTGTTGTACAATATTGTTGCCTGGTGTTGTGTTCAAGCAATACTTTCAAAAACCGTGATCAAGAACAACTAGATCCACGACAACAACAGCAAAGTTAGCTATACCTACAACCTTAACAACGACAATACAAGGGTAAGAACAACAGCGTCAATAACCAAAACAGCAGTGACGAAAGCTACAAATAGTATGGCTGTAGAAATAAAGTAAAATGACGTCAAAAAAAATGGAGCTATAAAAACTTAACAATAATTACTACCGACTAATAACAATAATTAAAAATTTATTTTCCTAAAGCTCCCGTTGATGGGCATTGGGGACGCTGGTCGTCTTGGTCGGCGTGCAATGAAAGTTGTGGAAAAGGAACAAAATCTCGCACCAGGAAGTGTGATGATCCACCTCCAAAGAATAAAGGTGAATTTTGTAAAGGAAATGCAAATGAACATAAGGATTGTATTGAGAAAACGTGTGACTTAGGTAAGTTTTACTAAGAGAATATTTGTAATAACATGTGATAAAAAAATGTTTTGTTCATTGACGGAAGCCGTGACTAGATAAAATGTGCAATAAATGCTAAAACATGAGGTTCACTTACAACATCCTGGTACCCAGAGCATTTTAAAACAGCAGCTCAAGGTCGGCGAAAATAGCCCAAAGATAGAGCAGAGGGGTAAACTCCAGAATTTCTGAGTATTTTGATATGGTGATGATGTAGAAGCTTGTTTTTAACGTTTTTTAATTTTTTGTGAAATGGATCATTATCCATTTAGAAATATTCAATGCCTAGCTGACGTTCTCATGTAAAGCATTCATTATAAACGCTTCTATGACAACTTATTACCAATCCATAATTATGTAATATAAATAACGTAACACAAGTATTATGTAATACAAATACCTTCAACAAAAGACGTTATTTTTAATTCACGATAAATCATAACAATTGATGCTTTAGGATTGGAGACGATGCCCGGCTTTTGGACTGTTTAGACGTCCCTCGAGTATTTATTGTTTTAGTATAGTTTCACTTTTTCCTTTTTATGTTCAATATTACTTCAAAATTTGTTGCAGATTAGTGATTTACCTTTTGAAAACGGGCTTCCAGCCGAGGCAACGTTATCACCATTTACTATCGACAAATAGTAAATGATAGAATAGCCAATCAAATTTACGGACTTGTGATAAACAACGGTAAACTAATGCTAATACATGTTATGGAAGACACTCTTACCTGACTCACGACAAGTCAAAGTAACAACAGTTCAAACTTGAAGCCGACACACTAACTCATTCCACGGTATTTTAGCTAAATGTAGCTATAAACTAAACCTATCGATTAGCAATTTCTTATCTTTTGTAAGTGTAAGTGCCAAATGTTGCTATTTCATTCCGCCGCACATCTAAGGTCCAGACGACTGCGAATTTGGAGGTGACAAATTGTGCAACTGGGTGAGTAAGCAATTAAACGCAGATTATAAATGGACGACTCATACTGGGGGAACACCTACAGTCGGAACAGGACCGAATGGTGATCATACCACTGGTTCAGGTAAGCGAAAAATTGATGATGAAATGAGTTGAATAAGCCATTAAGCAGGCGTCTGGGCCCCTCCACTTTTTTACGAAGGAGAAAGATTATTTCTAGGGTCCTCACTTTTTCACATGGCTACTAACATATTGAAAAGAATAAGATTATTCGTAAAACTGCTTGATTAAATTACAGTAATATGGCAAATGTAGTTTTCTAAACAAACCTTCTTTATAGAAAACTGCACCATTTAGTAGCTTTTTTTATTAATATTGTGAAACTCATTTATAATTCATGAGGAAAATTCAAAAGAAATTAATGTTTAATCAGTGTATGTAAATCTGATACAACCACTAGTGGCTGTATCACATTTACTCAGGCATAGATACGATGTTTAACTTCTTAGTATCTGTATTACCTGAGTTTATTGTTATTTAATTAGGCTACTACGTCTATGCAGAAGCGAGTTTTCCTGCCACACCGGATTCTAAAGCAGTCTTATCCAAGGAGTTTTCACCATCAAAATGCCGTTGTATTTCTTGGTTTTATCATATGTTTGGCTCCGGCATTGGAACGCTTCATGTCTCCATAAAGCCACACGGTCAAGCAAGACGAATACTTTGGAGCAAGTCGGGATCGCAGGGACGGGAATGGATTAGGGGTGAGGCAACGGTATCCAATGTTTCCAAACAGAGTTATGAGGTTAGATTTTGTATTGTTTGGCTGCTACTACATTTTCTATATATGCCGTCATATGTATCTGAAGAATTGATATCTGTACTAGCAAAACGTATCAAAAAGAGCCATCGAACAGGAAAATTCAAATACCATAACCAGCCGACAATTTTAAAAAGTAAAGTATAAAACATAATCCGAAAATGAACATCTTGAAGCTTGAGATACAAGTTAAAACAAGACGAAGACAATGCGGTAATATTTCGATTTTATTGCAAAGTCATTATAAACCAACTCAAGTTTGGTTTGATAATGACTTTGCAATAAAGTCGAAATATTACCGCACCTATCTTCGTCTTGTTTTAACTTGTATCTCAGGTTTCAAGATGTTAATTTTCGGATTATGTTTTATAGAAAAATTCAAACGACATAATATTTAATCAAACTCTTATAACATCAGAAGGTGAAGCCGACAACTTACCACATTCTATTTTCTTATGCTGGTCATCAAGGGTAAATCCCAATATGAATGTTAATACAACCAATTCATTTACTGGCATTACCCAGGTGGAGGTTAGTAGTACCGCAATTCGGGTCGGAGCTACGCCAAATGAAACTTACAAGGACGTTAAAATACTCATTAAGGGGAATACGCAATTCTTATACGGTACAAAAACATCTTTTTGCCAATATGTAATTATTTAATCTGTCTGACTTTTAAAATTACGTTTTGGTAATGCTGAAAACAATAATAAACTTTCGCACATCGAAATTTAGCCTCAGTCGTTATTGAACAAGTAAAACCAATTAGCCTGCGACACAGGATGACGGAATAGCAGCTTTTATCAACGACTGTGATGCTAGGATGGAAAAAATTAATTTTTTATCTCCGAAACTCTTCTGCGCACACTCACTATGTGTTTTATGCGATCACAGAGGACAAGCGATTGGTTGACTGTCGATGAAATGGAGAAAGAAAGATAGATCTATCTCGTTGATTTGCCATGCAGTTTTCTCATTTTACTAATACTTCACAGACTAAAGTTTACAAATATAAATTCAATGATTTTTGAACTGGTTACGAAACTAGTTCAAAAAACATTGTACCGGTTCAAAAGAAATTGAACCATGGGGAAAATTGAACTTCAACATATGCATAGATAGGTATTTACACATGTACATAGGTCAAGGGTTTCTTAAGTCCATGGGTCCATGAGAGCATAGGCCCAACGGTCCATAAAGCCATAGGGCCATAAGTCCATAGGTTCACGTGTAAAGTCGTAAGATCCCTGGGTCCTCTAGCCCATGCCCACAAGCTACACGGCCTCAGTGGAGAAAGCACACATTGCATGAGATTGTTTACACGTCTGAGTGCAACAGTGGCGGTGCCATTATTTCTGCTTTTTTGGGAGGAAATTGATGTTATCTATTTGTAAGTTTAAGATAGGCATTGTTTAGGTGCTAAAATACGGGCAACATCAGATGTATCGAAATGTCTGTGAGTGGTTAGTGTGACACTTTACTTACCTACTGACAAATATGTCCACAACATCATTTAACAAGCGTCGGGTTTTTGTCAGAAATTGGAGTTGCAAATTTGGGGAGCAGAAAAAAGTATTAGGGAGGTAAATACCCCTTGCTTTCATCGCCCTAGCGCCGCTTCGTGCGCATATGCATGACTGTACGTGTTCACGTGATCTAAGAAATAACGATGTGCAAGGCATTGCTTTTCATTTTTTTCCATAGCCATATCTTGTGATATAATTTAATTGTTTTGCACTTTTCTGTCAATTATGTTTGCAGGTTTTATTTGAAAGTGTTCGTGGTTCTAGTTTTTATGGCGATATTGCCTTGGACGATATTTTCTTCCAAGAATACCCTTGTGGTAATGTATCTTACAAACATTATGATATTCATAAACGTCATCATCAATAATTTATGTTAAACACCCTAGAAAATCACGATCCTTGTGTATCTTTAAATTGATTAACTTGCCTTTTGTCTCTTGGGCTCAGACAAGATTAATTTTTCAAAAATACTTCGTGAGTGCACGTATAAAATGATTCGTTTTTAAATTCAAGTTATATGAACAATATGCACTACTTGTTTTTCGGGTGTAAAACATTTCGCTGAGGGCTCATATTTAAACCCGATAAACTCGATTGCTTAAGTTCTCAACATTTCCCAAAAATTCATGAATAGAAATCAAATCTCAGGAAAACTGACGTGCCAGGAAACAAACTGGCGGGAAAAAATCAAAATAATTGGGAATGTTTATTTCAAATAACATTCCACAATAAATCAGTATCAGCAAAATAGAAGCCACGTATTTGATAGTTTTCGAAAAACTCGCTTACAAAAAGCTTTTCCAGATCGTACAGGGAACGATGTTCCGATATTGTGTTTTCAACTGTTTGTACATAGAAGAAGAAAATCGATGCAATAAATCAGCTTTAGTTCATGATTGAGTCGATTTTCCTTCATCTACCATCACCGGTCATTATCCAGCGTAATTACTTTCTAAATAAAGGGAACATAGGTTTGTAGAAACACTACAGTATATATTTAAATATATACTGCGGTGTTTCTACAAATCTATGTTCCCTTTACTACTATCACCATTCCAAGTTTTAAGGAGTTAACCCCTTTCTAAATAATCAAAGCATTTTCAAAAGTTACCTGCCGTATCTGAATTTTTCCAGTGGAGTGTAACTTTATAGTTCTTATTAGCTTATTTTAATACTTCCATGACTAAATATACATAATCATTTAACTTTTCGTGGACATATATATTGTCCCTACAGAACATTAAGCAACTTACTCTTAGGAACATTAAGCGAAGTAAATGTATGTACGCCTACATTGGAAACCATACTATTACCTATACTAAACCAACTTAAAGGACCAAGGTTTAATCGGAAATAAAATTAACACAATAAAATGATAAGCACATATACTTACAGCAAGAATCACTGCGAACCGTTGTTCGCAGCACCAAGGAGATTCTTTAATCCGAACGTCACATTGTGGTACATTCTGCTCATAAGACAGATATACCAAGATTAAATAAGGAATTGCAATAGAAGCAACAAAAACGAAGGTTAAGCATTTCGAACTTCGCTAACAGAGTATTGGTTTGTCTGTAACTATTTAAATGCGTTTATTTTTAACTCAACCTCGAGAGATAAGTTTCCCGTGCTTGAGGTAATTAACTCCTACTAAATAAAGAGACGCGTTCGGCGAACGTATACCCGTCTGCACCAATAATTAAATTGGGCTTTACCAAACTTGTTTCAACCTATATCAGCCAGCTGGAGTTCAGTTTTAAGACTTTCAAAATTGACTTGTAAAGGTTGTTTCGTTAAGGAAAGATTAATGTTTGGCTAGTGACTAACCTAGTGGAAACCATGCAGTTAGAACAAATGATGATGCCCAGCACAAAATCCATTCTCACCATATTGAGTATTGGGGACATTAATATTAATTCTAAGATTTGTATTTGTTAACTGCTAAAATACGCTATAGTGTAATCAAGTTTGATGAAACACATTAGTAAACATGTTTAATCTATGCTGTAATCGTTTTATTATGTAAAGGAGCTATCTTAAATCCAAACTTCCACTTCCTTTATCGAACACTAGGTTCCTGAGCATTTGATCAATATTTTAACTGTGAAGTAGAAAAAGTATTTTACAAGATAACTGAGACTTTATGATGTAAGGAATTATTTTGGTTATCAATAATTTCTTGTCATGACCTAGGTGTGGAACCTGTTGGATGCTTCAGTGATAAACCTGACGATCGTGCTCTGCCAGTGACGATTGCCAATCTCCGAAACCAAATAAACTGGAATAATATGCAAAAAACGATCGAAGAGTGCGCCTGTATCGCTTATGAAGGAGGCTACCTGGTAATTTTTAGTTTTTTTTATTAATGAAAAAGATCTACGTTGAGTAAAATAAATAAAAAGTATACTTCTGAAACATAAAGGTATGTCCTGCTCCATTTTTAGATATGATTTCAATCTTTGAGAAAATTGAAATTATAATTGTAAACGTGTACAACCTTTTGCATTTTGCATGTAATTTTTAACTGCAATCCAGAAATTTTTTTACATCGTCGACCCACAATGCGTTCAAAATACAAGTCTAGTTCCAGCTTCGCATCACATGCACTTGTTGTTTGAGAGGATTTACAGTAAGTTGCACCGCCAATTGACGTACTGATAGTTTACTGTTAAGGAAAGGAAATAGGATTAAGATAAAACAATGGGCTACAAATTTTTCTATTTGCCTAATGTATTGACTCTACAAATGTTTTTTACCATTGTGCAAGACCTTTGTCTATTTGTTTAATTTTATTTTACTATCCAAGAACACTAACTGTAAAGGCAAGGTGATCCTGGATGATCAAAAGCAAAACATTGAACTCAGATTAGGCCAGCAACACTAACAATTTACTGGATTGTGCCTGGTTGAAAGAAACTGAAGTAAACTAAAAATATTAAAAAGTGAGAAGTTCATTTTTATGTAATAGATAAAATATCAGTGACAGATGGGTATCTGACTTTCAAACTCAACAATGGCGTAACTAGGAGTTTCTAGCGCCCGGAGGCGATATTAGGCCCGGCGTACACCTCTCCAATCATTGAGAAAATGAAAAATTTTGCGATTACCTATAAATAATTTATAATCTACATTTCTCGTCAAACGCCCTAATAGCTAAATAATTCGCATCAAATTACTATTAAAGATATCAGTTATCACTGAGTATTTTAATACGATACCAAACAATGGACACTCCGAATATTGTTAGTACTATTACGTTCAGTCAGTATATACATTTTTAACTCTAAATCCTCTTTCAGAAAATATTGCGAAATTCAGGTTGGTGAATGTCATATCGTATTTATAGATTAACTTTGCCATATAACCGTTTTGAAAACAGCACATCTACATAAGAATAATCGTTAGCTCACGACGACAATAGCGGGTCTGCTTTAAGTCTGATTTTTCCACCCTCCTCACCATGCATTCGGGGGCACGTACTACCTTTTTCGCCTACCTCGCTCTGCCACTAAAACTCGAGACGAAGGCCATAGTTCCTAAAAAACTGTTGCTTTACTCTTGCTTTACATCGTGAAAGTATCCGAAGGTACCAACTGTTGTAACGAGTAAATCGAAGGAAAAGTTGATATGATTGTAAGCGAAATCTCTTACCGATTTACAGATATTGAACAAATATTTTTTTTTTTTGCTTTTCTTCATTAGTTATTTCAAGTAATATTTAAAAACCGAGTAAAAGTGCTTTATCGGATATAAAATACGGGTCGAAAGCCGTGAGTTTTTGATCCGATAAAGCACGATCTGCGAGTTTTTCTAAAGCGAACCACTATATGCGTTAATTAACGAAGAATGTTTGACAATTAATATTTTCTGATAATCCTTTGAAGTTTTGCATGGTGATAAATTGTTAACCATGTTAAGTTTGTGGAGCACCATATTTTATTTTCAACTACAAGTCAAAAGCTCAGCATGATCTACATAAATATTGTGTTGTTTCTACAAACCTATATTCACGCTAAACTTAACAAGGTTATAATCTTTTCTGAACCGCAATAATTTGACCAGAAAAGTGAGCGAGATCTATATCAGATATATAGATCCATTACGGTTACGATTTTCCTTGGCATTTTCCTCACGAATTATTAATGAGCTTTAGAAAGTGATATAAAAATGTATCACATCACATTTTAAATTTGAATACACACGTCTTCTTCGGATGAAAAAACTTGAAAACAATGTCATTTTTCTAAGTGTTTACAGCAAGCTAAGTTCAGTCACTGCCACACGATTTCGGAACCAGGAAAATGCTTTTGCAGTCTGGTGCTAATTAGGATAAAAGTATAAAACGAGGCATAAAACTAGTGAAATATACTTTCACTAGTAAAATGTTTATGATATCGGAATTATATAGCATTGGATAGGCAAAGTTTTATGCATGTTAGCGATCCAACATCTTTTTGTATACTGGATAAACTTATCATTTATAACTAAATTGTAATCCCAAGAGGTTCAGTTCGGGATATGTCTCATAGGATTAGTGTTACTGCTGAATGACGCCGGAGAGCCAAACAGATAGAATCAACAACAGGACGAAACTATACTCGTATATGACTGACGTAAGTTTGATCTGACAACTGCACTTAGTAAAAATCGACTCCTAATCGTGCATGTTTTTATTTACTTTAAACTTCTGCTCTGTTTTTAGTACTTTTCTCTTCAATATTATGGAGAATGTTGGGGTTCTAAAACTCCGGTGGAATACGGCAAACATGGACCAGGATCATGCTGGAACGGCGTTGGAAAAAGCTTTACCAATTTTGTTTACTTACTAAAGAAGTAATTGCATTTTTATTATCACAAACTAAACTTGACTCTGAGCAATATTAAGCTGTATTTTCATTTGCAATAATTATTTGTTTAACTTGCTTTTTTCTGATTCTTTTTCTCAACAATGCATAAGCTTGCCTAAAATCTAAACAATACGTTAAAAGAGTGAAGATATACATGATTGTTTATTATGCTTAATAAACGTGTGCTGTATGATGTTTTGCGTGTCACACGACTTCAGCTGTTTACGTACGTCTGTATATATAAATATAAATATATAAATCGAGCCGCCTGAGGAGTTCATAGTTACACACTTGAGCACCTGAAAATATACAGTATTCTGATGACAACTACAATAGATTCAAAAGAATGTAATTGTGACTATCCCACTATTTGCTAAAGTTGAATTATGGATTAGCAATATGTTAAATAACGATTGGATACGATACAATAAACTTTATTTAATGCGGACAAATAGACTTTTTACTAATTAACACTAATTAATTTTTACTAATTTACAAATACTCAGCTAGTTTCCGGGTATTGCCGCAACATATATATTTATACATAAATATATATTTATGTATAAATATATATTTATGCATAAATATATATTTATGTATAAATATATTCATATTTTATATATATACATATATGTATACATGTATATATGTTGCGGCAATAAAATATGAATAAAATATGAATGGTCCTTGTTCTCCGGATTTTGTATATTTTCTCTTGAGCTTTCAACTTGGTACTTCGAGTCATCGTCAGAAGTGAGAGTTAACTTGTCCACGTGCTTCGATTTTATTACCATTACCAATAATATTTAGTGCGCGTAGTCGGCAACAGCGTGTGTTTGGTCCCTTCGGGGATGTTGCGTTCTGATTCGCTGGCTCGTGTGGTAGGTTGTCATTGGTCGGCTCCTAAGTGGACACCCCAGGGGTAGGTTTCTTTAGTTCTACGGTTTGTCGTGAGTCGGTTTCGTTGCTGATGTTCGAATGGTCGTTGAGATGACGTTTTGGGCGTTTTAGTTGATGGTATGCTGTAGGAACTCTCTCACCCGCAGAGGTTTCCGTGGTGAACCGCAGAGATTCATGTAATGTTAGCGAGCGGAAGTAAAGAAATCGAGAGAATAATCGAAGGAGACCTCTGCCTAATTTCGGTCGATATCTGACCCTAAGGGCCGATATCTGTACCATGACACTTAATCCTAAAATATCCAGACAATCTACCAATTTTTTGTTTTAAATGTTAAAAGAATGTTTGACTATGTACACGACTTCGACGTACTGAGTATTGAAGACCGGGGCGAGTTTGGGGGTGAAATAGCAAAGTTTTTGCATTCATCATCATGGACTTGCTCAGGATTTCTGAGTTAAAAATCGAAGAATTAAAGGAGATTTGCAACTACGTGGGTTGAGAGTAACTGCATGAAAAGAACTTTGTAATTTTTCTGTGAAATTTTTCAATTTTGGGCTTCCAGTTTGGCAGATATTTCAAAAGACGATATTACAATAATCAAACATGCTAGAAAATCTCTACTTTTCAATAACGGAAAACCATGGATTAAAAATGATAGCAATAGTCTATTTGACGTTACAATGGGCAGTTTCGACGACGCCGAGGTTTGCGAACTCGTAGGACCTTTTATCCTCAACCACTTAGACAGTACATTTGAAAAAGGAAACATTGGCTTCTGGTTTGGCTATTATGAAAAACAAATCGGTGCGTTTGGCAGATAAAACAAGAAAAGAATTACGCAAAATTTTCGAAAATTTCGATCTTAAAATAACGGCTGAGGGCGAATTTGAAAATTGTTAATTTCTCAGACGTTACTTTCGACCTTAACACCGGAAAATTTAAACCATTTCGAAAGCCCAATGACGATCCATTATACATAGATA
>JBAHVQ010000533.1:228630-242401 GCA_036872915.1 Nanipora kamurai
GCACCGTCGGGTCCTATAAAGCCGTACAGACAGGTAATTCCAAAACAAGGCCGAAACGGTTCCGTCTGTAGTTATATGCATATATATATATTATATATATACATACTATACATATATATATATACATATATATACATACATAAGATACATATATATTATATATATACATATGAAAAAAAAGATCAAGCGACTATATTACAAGGTGGATGCGGGAATGCGGATTGTACTAGTTCTTAATAGAACAATCCTATTTTATGTAATGTATGCAGTATGAGCGGTCGAACTGTACGAGCATTTACAAGGCAAATGGAAGGCGAGTTGCAGTAAACCCTATGCAGTTCGGCCGAATATGGACGTTACTTATCCAGCGAATACATCTGAAAGTATATTTTTACGGACTATTTTAGGAATACAAAGCATATGAGCCAAGAAAATCGAAGAAAAAGATGCATGTAAACTAGGACGATCTTGTATCCTAATCTACGGTATCGATTAAACATTCATTTTCTTTTGTTTTTCCATCATGAGTTATTAATGATTTGTATAGGGTTAGGACATTTTGATTGATAAGTATTTATTAATAAGTAATATTATAATTTTCATTTTATTGTAATAGATATTGGTATAGTATAATATATATTCAGTGCTATAATTTTTTAAAATGTAATTTTTTATATTTTAATATTTAGATGATGTCCCCAATTATATATAGCTATTGCAGCTTTATGCATCGATACGTAAATAAAATTTTTATCTTATGTTATATGTGGGATTTCTTTTGTAAGAACTGAAGCTAGTTTACTATAATCATCCGTCCCACGGAAAGAAAGGTTTTCGTTCATCAGCATCTGTCTACGGTTTCTTGGGGCCGGTTTACACTGGTAAAGTTCCTTTGATCAAAGTCTTTGATAAAACTATTTGATCTAAGTATTTCAAGAAGTCGCTCTCTTCGAAAGGTGTTTACGTTATCACACAATTTGGTCAAACTATAGTTTGATCAAAGAAGATTTGATAGTGTAAACCAATCAACTCTTTGAGGTTTGCTGGGGTTTTTCATTTTATTACGAGAAAAACATCTGGCGTTAGCCAATGTAAAATTAATGATTACGAGTAATGCCGCCTTCAAGGTGTCAAAGTGTTAGTGTACAGGGGGCTCGTTACAAAGTGTGTATTCCAAAAGCGGGATCACCTCAAAATCATTGGAAACCACTGGATGGACGATCATGAAACCTCAATACATCCAGCATCAGTCTCATAACAGAAACGGAGTGGCCAACCAGTGGCCTACCTGTGCGACCATATGCTTAGATTCCTACCCAGAGCCCAGAATCTAAATAACTAGAACGTTTTGCTGGATCTCGGTCAGTTTAATTCTCAGTTTATCGGTCAAGGTGTCTTTTATTTACTACTGGATAACCCTATCAGCGGCCAAGCTCCTTGTTGTTCCTTGAGGTCCATATAAGCCAGTCCTCGTGGGTCCAGTGTTGCTACAGAAGGAAAGCTGAGTACCCGCAGAAAACCTGCGATGTTTGGTAGAGTCAAAGTGAATAGCACTCTTCCCACATGTGACATGTGCTATATGGTAACTTTTGATCAGAGAACTGACGATGATTTAAAGGATAGTCACAGGAGACTTGTTCTACCACTATGCCAACACCACTCCACAAACCGCCTCTACGATGCATAGTCTGCAAAACGGTTCTCCATTAGAGTAAATTTTATTGACAACTTTATCAGGTCATTGTTAATCAGAAATCATGACTAGTTCCTTTTGTGACGAAAGTTTTATGTGAGTTTGTTTGCAAAGCGTTAAAACGAACTGAAATTGTAAAATGATGATGTTAAAATACCTGGCACTTCCTGGTGTCAGCTGTTCGACCGATCCCAGGACCAATTAGCTGACCCTGCCGAGGAAGAAAAAATGCCCTGGGAACGTTGGCTGGGATCACGTTAATCCTGGGCACGAAGTTAGTAGTGATTTCATAACTTGTATAATTGACCAACAAAAAGGAATCCAGTCCCCAATTTCAACATTTATGCACTTTTTAAACATTTAGACATGAATTCTTTTTACATTTCTTTTTTAATTGTACCACGATTAAAATTAACAGAGGCAACAAAACAGAGTGTATCGAAATTTTATTCATTCATGTAAATCATACCACAATTTATTACAGGAATCTGTTCACACAAAATTTGTACTTTTTTTCTTCCAGATGTTCAGGTGACGTTAAACCTAATCCGATCCTGATCCTTCTTCTGGTAGGCATTTTTTTAGAAATCCGAGAAAACCGCTCTTCTGGCAACTCAGTCCTGACGCACAACAACCAAAGAATGACTATTTGAGGGGCAAATAAAAAATTGAATCAGACTACCTTGTGCATCGTTTGAAGCAGCCATTGTTGGTGTGGCTTAAAAATCATTAGTTTACTCAATTCCAAATTTAAAAAAGAAGTACATACCGAGTGACATAAGTGTCCTTCTTTAATGTAATTCATACATCTCTTGTAAAATTTGCCAGCACAACATTGTCCTTCACAGTCGTCGTCAGACCGACATTTCTAGCAGAAAATATCAATAGAGTCAGTCACATATGATAGATACAGGATAGAAAATCTCTCTGTAACAGACCATTAAAGGACATTTGACTACAAAGTGAACATACGTGAGAAAAAGGATTGCTGTGGAAACTACTGTGTAAGCAATTCCGTGTGCATGCAACATACTCCTTGGCTCCTTGGCATAGTGTGTGTGCGTTATAAAAGCAGTCATAGGTCAACTGTACATACATTTAATATGTGGAAAAGAATCTTTACTCTAAAGAACTGAAAAGTATTATAAACAATGACTTATTTACTTTGAACAAGAATCTCTTTTGCTTTGCCTCGGCGACTAAAGCAAATGCAGCAAGTGTGACAAGGACTAAGATAGGCGTGAAAGACTTCATATTATTCAGCTGATCCAAGAAATGACAAGACGTGCTTCCGACTGCTCTGTGTAGGACGCTATTCAAGAATGATTTAACTTTGGCATCACAATGTGTTATGAAGGTCCCTACAAAACAGCTGGGTATGTCAAGATGAACCTGTATTTATTCAGGGGAGAAACTAAGCATTCAAACACAAACATCTTTTATTTCCTTAAACAAATGCATCTCCTTTAGCTTACATTTGATTGACTGTTCAATTATTAAACTTTTATGGTAAAAAGGAATAAAAGAATAAGAAATAAAAAAATAATGATACTACTTTTTTTCTCAATGTAAACAATATCAGTTTCATAACATCTCGAGATGTTCAATTCGTTATTGTGGCTCTGGCTTGTATCGTAGCAACCTATGTTTTAGGTGCATCAGTTTGAAGTAATTTTTATTTTTCACGACAAGGTACCGAGTTCAAATTTATCTTCGGTAGTCTTCTGCGAGGTTGACTGTTTGTAGATATTTAAACATAAACCGGCATTTGTTCAATAATCTGTGGGACGAGGAAAGATCCTACGTTACGCTTTTGACCATTTTATTTTCAACTTGTCTTATGTCACACATTTAAATATAACATTTAAAGTGAAAAAAAATACCCCATTTTAAGGTACGTTTACACACTGCTATTAATCGGGCCGATTTCTGATTTAGTTGTATGATAATTAATGAGAAGCAGGCAAATTCGAGCCATGCGCGTGGCACTTTGCTGATCATTTCTCAACTTAACATGCATCTCAGACTGAATTGATCGGCCCGATTGATCGCAATGTGTAAACTCGGCCTTAAGGTCCGTTTACACTGCAGATTTGTGCGGCAACTTTTCTCATCATGACGCACGAGATTAAATATATCCAATCGCGAAAGTACTGAACCATAAATCTGTACACAAATGGTACAATACTTTCGTAGGTGAGTCCATTCGATCGCATGTATCAGGATGACAAAGATCGCAGCAAAGACCACCAATGTAAACGGGCCTTAAGAATTCAGATTAAACTAGAACAAAATTACCGACGGATGATTCTTCTAAAGCCTAAACGCACAATTGTAACTGTACAATTATTGACAATAATGCCGTCCTCGTGTGCATTGCCTTCCTTTCCATTCAATTCCTAAATATGCCCCATCCACGCAAATTTCCTTCAGATGTACTTATATATTGTCACGACTTACCAAAATAAGGTTTGGAAAGCGCTGAAAATGAGTGCATATTAAAGTTTAAAATGGGTTGAAAGTCTCTCCGAGATAACCAATGCCCAGGCTGGCACCTATTAAACGGTACGCAAAAAGACTTTTGATCTCAGTAACCGAAGATAAATCGCTCTCTCTATGGTGCATTGAACTTATAAATCAACCTACAGTATACCTGAAAAAACAAAACTCTTCGGATTTTCGAAAATTATTATCGTTTCATGCTGGAATGGTGCCGAGAGTGAGTTTATTGTAGCACTATCATGGTTAGGCTCAAGCAAGTGATTAATTAAAACTGTTGCAAGACCACGCATTGTTAAATTTGGACAGGTTCGTATTGCAATGAAATATTAGTCATATAAGAACCACTTCTTTCTTGAACCTGCAGATTAATGTAATCATCTCGTTATTTCTAACTAATGTAAGTCTTCACTGTCTGCCTCAACGAACAACTTCAAAAATATTTTAATATGATGGTGAAGTTGGTCGGTGAAGTCTCATACAAGCAGCAATTAAGAATTTCTATCAAAATGTATCAACAAAAGCATGTAATTATTTACTGGCTGGACAACTTTCATAATTCGTTTTGCTGATTTCTTGTCACATTAGATTTTTACTGCTTCTAAAGAAAATTATTTGTTTACAAAACTACTGTAAGTTGTTGAGGAATTTCACTTACCCATATGTCGTGGTGATGATTAAATATATTCGGGCATACTGTATTATACCGTTTATCGGTACTTCCGGCAAAATAACCAAGTGTAGATTGCATACTAGGATAGCTCTTTTCGTAAACGTTTTCATTATGTGATTCAGCCTCTGCAAGAACACGGTTGATGCGAAAGGGGTATGGTGTGGACTCGTTTCATTTTTTTTTCTTGTTTTTGTTAAGGTAACGTTGAAAGTAAGGCAGTGAAAGTGATAAAAAAATTGGCCTATTTGTAAGGTTCCTTTAAAAATGCATCTTGTAACCAGTCATTCACTTCCCACCGTCTCTTAAGTCAACGCTGTGCTATTTTGAATGAAAATATATTGTTTAACGGACAGTTTTTGCCGAAAAAAGCAGAATAGAAACGTTTCATTTGCACCTCCTTGAAAGTGCCATTTTCGCAAGTCCCAGTAAAACAAATAGCAGTGATAATATGGGGTTAAGAAAACCAGCAGGGATCCAGCTGATGAATATAGTTAATTCGACATTGACACTGCATTGCGTTAATTTGATATCAATACATGACGACTTGATCATGCTGGGATTACCATACTTCTCAACATATCCATGCAAAGATTTGAAGTTTCTCAACTGCAATACCGATGGCAATTTATGATTTGTTTTTGCAACTTACAAGAATAATTAATGCTTACATTCCTTAAATCTGTGCAAACCTGCCCCGTTCTGCCACAAGGCTTTGAAACAGCGGCTAAATGGGCTTTAGTTATAAAGTGTAATTTCAAAATACATCTTTTCGTATTCCTGAATGCTAAAGCACATCGTCGGACGTTGTATTGGACCACGAGGATCGTTAGCTCGGCTATCAAGCGAGTTACTTGTTTAAAGTCATTACCTTATTTAAACGCAATTACATATTAGTTTGAATTTCATATTGACACAAAATGACATCTGATCAGAAAATAAATTTAAACGAATTCTTCATCAAAGAGTTGGTTGCATGGAAAAATTTTCACCCGAGCTAAAATTTTCATAATAGGCGCCTTAACTCATTTCGGTTCATGTTGCTGCAAAACGAACCGTGACATAAGGCTTAGCAAGATTTTTAAACTGTCAATGTCCTCGGACTTTAATGAGTTAGACAAGAAAACTATTTTTTTTCTGTTTCTAGGAATCATTACTTTGAATACGATTGAAAACTGGTCAAAATAAACTGTTTTGACGAGATTTTATGTTTTTTGTTAAAGTTATCAACATCATTTATTACTAAGGTAATCATAACTGGAGACCTGTCGAATTGGCCTCATTCAAACAGAAACAAGAATTTCAAAAGAATCGAGCGATTTAAAGTCATTCAGGTCTTACCTTGTTTGACCTCAAAAAGTTTTGCTAATTTCTACGTTGTCCTGATGACTGATATAGGATTGACGATAATGAGCTGAAGTTGAGAAGGGAAATTACACATTTTTCTAAATGTCGAAAATTCATTACTTCAATAAAGAACTAGTGCAATAGGAAAAACATGAAACAAAACGGTCTTCTTTAAAAACCTTTGCCGTTTAAAAGAAATTTAATGCTTCAATTGACAACAGACAACTTTATTTCTCACCCTCGTCGTTTTCAGTGTTTTTCTTTGCACCTTTCTCCGGTCTCTTATGGTTTCGTTATTCATCCCTGATTTAATAATCATTTACTGTCGAAACAGTACTTTGTCGAGTTTTCTTCGGAATTCTGTCCGTTTCCCTCTGTCCTATCCCCCCTATGTTGCAGATATTTTGAACCCAGCGTATTTGTCTGCTTCACATTCCAATTCAGAAAGCACCAAATCTGGTGCAGCTACAACATATTCCGAAGAGGAACATAGAACTCAGAATACGAGTCAAAATCAAGACGAAAGTTGAATCAGTAATATTTCGTCTTGATTTTGTATCGTACTCTGAGTTTTCAAGATGTTCCTCTTCGGAATATGTTTTATCTTATACTTTTTCAAATTGTCGACTTGCTCTGTCTTCTAGTGATAAAATGATATTATCTATTATTATCTTTAATGTAAAAGCATAACAGTTGGCACGAAGTCAGAGTATATAATTCTATACCCCGGGAAATATTTTTGGCTATAGGGGCTTCTCATATTTGGTTATAATTGTCATGGTAACAGTCTTAAAAAGTGACTGTTGAGGACCCAGGTACTTCCTCCAGAAATTGGCGCATTGTTTGTCCTTAACAAACTTTAACCACTCCTACCTTAAAAAAAACCAAAAAACAACGAGTACTTCAAGAAAGTATGATCGGAACTAAAAAGTAGAGAAAGAATACGACAAATCTATAAATATTGCCTAGAAAGTCTTCTTTTCTAGATATCTGAAATGTTCAAGTGCATTTTCGACAAACAAAGAGAACATAGCTATCACTAGCATTAGATCTACTTCATAGAAATTTAAGTTTATAATATTAAAGTTATTGCATGTCTTGTAAGTTTTAAGACTAACAGGTATCGTCTTGCTCGGAAAAGCGAAGTCCTGGTGAACCCCTAACGTAACCCTAACCTTAATCATACAATATTCAGCAAGTACAAACACAAAATCAATAACGAAAAAGTCATTCGAATTGAAAAAGTCATACCATTTGATCAGAGGTCGTTTTCATCAGGCAAAGTTCTTACAAGAATTGGGTATTCAACGAATATTGTGGTATTTACACTCGATTAATAACATTCAAGTGAACGTTTTCGATGAAGGAAATTTTCGAGTGTGAGGATATTGTAATTTTAAGATCCAACCGAAACCTGTTGCGAAAAATGTAATATCGGATCCTCCGGCTGGGAATCGAACAAGCGTATGAATACAGAACTCGAGACCATGCTTTCGGCAACGGTCCCCGTAGCTCAGTGGTTAGAGCACTGCACTAGATTCGCGAGGTCGCGGGTTCCATTTCCAGCCGGAAGACCCGATGTTGCATTTTTCGCAACAGGTTCCGGTTGGGTCTTAACATTACAATATCCTCACACTCGAAAATTTCCTTCATCGAAAATGTTCACTTAAGAGTTCTTAAAAGAACTTTAGTCGACACTGCATAAAACATGTGAAAATTTACAAAAAAGATGATATATGTCAGGAGTTACTATTGCAAGGAATTGCCTCTCGTGTGCAGGTTGTCTCTTAGGCAGACCATTTTACAGTGGTCACCAAGCAATGCCCGTAATAATAGAACCGCTAGTTTGAGACTATATGATTCAGCGAGCATGGTTTGTTAAGAGGTTTCTTGATGAGGGATGGGGAATTGTTTTCGATAAATGCCTCTGAAACATTCTGATAGCTTCAAGTTGACCATTGTTGTATGGTTTCAAGACTATCGCCGTACTTAGCCTTCAGAAAGTCTCAGGACCTCAAGCTGAAACTTGAAAAGCCATACTGAATTAGGCTTTTACAGAACTGGAAGAAGCATCAGGCCATCCCTCGATTCTTGTGGTTTATAGTCGTTAATCGAGACTTGAATAACTCCAGTGCGCAATACTTAAATGTAAGTTGATTTAATAAATTCTTTGATCTATTCATGTTCTACTCATGACCTAATTTAGTGTTTTGTGCTGGGCACCAATATTTGTGCTAAGAGTGCGAAAATTATTCAAGGTAGGAGTGGTTAAGGAGTAAATAAACGAAAAAAATAGTATAAGGTAAGAGGAAAAGATTTTGTATTTACATTAAGATGGTTTAATCTTATCAATTAATAATCCTGACATAATCTTGCCACAGTCCTCAAACATGTGAGAACATTAGCCAAAATTAACAAAATCTTCATAAAACCTTAGCTAAAATAAGAACTCTTATACCCTATCTGTGTTAGGTTTGTAGGTACAAGTTTCATAATATTTTGGGGAAAAGCTAAAAATGAATCGTTTGAGTGGCAATCTGGTAGTAGTGATTTCTGTCAGTAGTTTTAAATTCACTTGGTATGTTTTAACTCCAGAGATTCACTGTCTTTCTTGTCATATTTTACCATCTTGAAGTATTCTTCTGGTCTATACCATTTGGCATTTCAAGTAATATTGCCACAAATGTTGCATCGTATATCTGAGCTTTGAAGTGACCGAAATTTCTTAGATTTAGCGAAGTGGTAGGCACTCTTAAGTCAAAAGAGTTTGCATTCATACACGCTGACACCAGTATTTAAGATCCACTACTACCCCTTTTTTGACTGACGAAAAGGCATGCGAAAACTTTATATGTTATTGACAGGGGAGTAATTCACCTGAAGAGATTTCACGTCATTAATTGTACAATAAAACCTAACAAGTCTTTTCTTCTACATACTTGGTCCTTTTTGATTGAATCATGAAATCTAGTTCATCTTGTGTAGATTCATCCGGTTCATGTGATATGTTCTTCAGATTGGTGGATGAGTCAAGATTTAAAGTTTTGTTGTTTAGGACTACTTCACTCAGGTCGTTTGATTCAACAACTGAAAAATTGTCAGATTTTTCTACCAACTTTTCATCACTAATTCGGACTTTGTTGGCAGATATATGAGAGATTATTTTTGATTTAGTTTGCCTCTGATCTTTATCGTCACTATCCTCTTCTTCTTCATGGTCTTGTTTTACTATTGTAGTAGTCGCTGGTTTGAAAGGTGAAGTTGGGACATATGGAGGAATGGTTAGTTGAAGTTGTTTTGCTACTCCTTCCATAACTTTGTCCACATATCCATGGATCACGAGGGATGCCTTCTTGTCCTAAAAAAAAAACAAACAAAACAACCAAACTATAAGCATGCTTGAATATTCATACTTAACAACACTAATCTGAGACTGTAACATAATTTCGACGTGTCCAAACGAGTTCTTCCAACTCCTGTTTATCCTGCTGTGTCACACTCCTGCCAACAACAAGAGACTTGTTTTTCAAGGTCGAACACCAATCAGTATTGACGGCGCGATAATTTTTTTTTCTTTAACTTTATTTGTACTTATCAATTACAAATAACCTGATAAATCCGTGACAAATATTTTTTGTTACTTTCGAGTCTGTGGAGACATCGTGGTGAAGTGTATGGCACATTCGGCAGTTATGCGGAACGTCTTAGGATCGAGTCCTCAATGTTGTAAACTTTTGGCATTTCTTTTTACTTTTTTAAACTTCTTCTTCATTTTTTGAAACTTTTTAGGCTAGGTTTAGGGCTAAAGAAGTTGTTTTTTTTGTCGAAGATGATATTTTTTAAGCATATCGGGGTAATGTACCTATTTGAGGCTTTCATCAAATTAGTTGTAGGACATATTTTGTTAGGATTAAGTGTAATAAATTAGAAATGGAATATATTTAAAACTTAGCAAGGCATTCGATCATACAGAGTTCAAATCATTGCGAGTTTCACACATTCTAAACTGAGTGAGCTGGAGTGAGTTCCAGTAAGGAAGTAGTTTAGTTTCAACTGAATATGACTAAAAGATCTCGCAAAATAATTTGCGTAAACACGACGCACATGTTTTGTTTTCTGTAGATTAATTATCACCAATTTTCCTCCTTGTTTTACAGTTTGAACGGGGAGATTACCACTTGGATTAATTTGTAGCGAGGTACCAAGACAGATAGAGAGATCTGCGATCCTGAAAATTAGATAAGTACACATCACATGAACATCACGATTTCCAGTTAAAAAGGTGAGTCAAATGTCAATTCCTTATCAACAATGAAACAATGAAATGTACATATATATGGCAAATGTACATAAACACGGAACGCTATGTCGATTGTCCATTTCATAATCCAGTTCTCTGTACTGTTCAAACTGACCTATCTACAGTAGTATCTTCAATAAACAACAAAACACCACCTCCACCATCTCCAAACAACTATCAAAACAACAACAGCAATAAACACTACAAATAACAAAAACGTACACACACAAAAATTCAACTTTCAAGTTTATTTCATCCCTCATGTAATGTAAAGAAAAGAAAAACTAACCTTGAATGTCGCTCTGCTGCTAACAAATCTTCTTCGGGAAGAGCATCTTCCCAATCAAGTATCGTATCACGAAGTTTACCCCTATGGCAATAAAAAGGGATACGAAAAGCTTTCCATGTTTATAAATCCGTGCATTTGTCCTTTAATTAAGAAACACTATGTCACTTGTATCATACAAAAATGAAAACAGTGAAGTAAAGACATTGAGCAAGGGGTTCTCGAACATTTTCTATCGTGACCCAAATATTTAATTTTTTTACAGTTACCCTGACTCCGCTTCAAAAAAAAAAATAAAACATATAATTGTAATTATTGCTTGTTTAATGTTACTTAGAAAATGATTGACATCTGACAACCAATTCCACGTTCAAAACACGCTACTTTTTGCGAATCATAAGCTGTTTTCATGCTCCTTGTAGAGGATTATCGTAATTCGTAATACCAGTCACTAATGAATTGAAAAGAAAACAAAAACTATGTTGCTGTCTCAATGCCTTGGCCATCCCACGAGAAATGTCTGCCTATCCCACTTAGGAGCGTGACTCCAGGATTGAGGACGCTGACCTCTATATACCTGGACTGTGGATGCCCGGGGAAAAACTGTCTCCAAAAGTCAGCCATTTCAGTCGGTCTTTTCTTACAAAGCAAAGACCGACTAATATGTACACCTCGTTATATTTATTTAATTATCTTTTTAATTACATTAATATTCTTTTACGCATCCGTAAGCTAGAGAACCGAAAAAGATGGCGGCGTCCATTATAGGGACGTTTTCTAGAAGCACGTGATCCGCATTGTTAAGATTAAATATTTCATTTAGGATGTTTTTGTTTCAAAGCAAACCTTTTAATTACCTCTGACAGGAGGTTATGTTTTCACCTCGGTTTGTTTGCACGTCTCTTCGTCCGTCTGTCTGTCAGTAGGATATCTTAAAAAGTGTTGGACACATTTTCATGGAAGCTTGTAGAATGGACTGTCCACAGACCAAGGACAAATGCATTAAATTTTGGTTGAATTTGTATGAAAATTGAATTAAAAAATGAATTAAAAATGATAAAACTGTCTGCAAGTTTCTCCTGGTAGAAGAAATGAACGAATAAAATATTTGATTGTTCTCAATTATATTTATGTACGTCATTATTCTCGCGGGATTTTGATAGGAGTATTATTCCTATCAAAAATCCCGCGAGAACCATGCGCGTTCACGCAGGAAGTTGCTGTAAAATCTTGCTTTCTGCGACATTCGCAATACGTGCATTTTTTTGTATAAAAATCTTTGGTCATGGACGAAGTACCAATACTTAAACTTTGATTTAAGAACAGATTATACATCGGAACTGTGGGGGACAACCTGTTTGGACCTACACAAGTAATCACCGGATCGGGGAAGTCGCTAATAAAATACTGTGTTGTGTTGTATTGTACTGTATTGTATTGTAAACCGACTTATTTCACGACACGGTGAGGCAAACATGCCGTGTTATATCAAGAAAGGTATGCCTACAGTGATATAATAATTTAGATATAAATGGCTTGCGAACTATGCAGTCTGTGAACGCCTTCTAGTATTTAGTACGATACAATCGTTTGAAGAATACTTGGTGCCAATAATACGATCCAGTGAAATCAAAAAGCCAACCATAATACGACAGTTTTTGTAATAGTCTCTCAAATGAATGTTTTTTAATATTATATTTCGACAAAAAATGATTTAATTCCAGCAATCCTGACCGCTTTAGTGCCGACCTCTGGGTTTAGGAGAGTCATAAAATAAAGAGTAGTCGACAGGACTGATAATTATTAGATTGAATCTTTAAAATGTTACGTTTTCAACCATACTTTTCTCATTAAAAAGTCATATTTTAATTACCTCTTCCATTATTTCCAAAATAATCTGGAGAACAATTGCATGATATTTTGGGTTAAGGTCATACAGAAGTTATGATGTACGAACAGTAAAGAGCTCAGTGAAAATAAACTGTCAGCCATAGTTTCAAGTTGCAACTTCAGTCGAGAAACCTTATTTATATTAGAGATGATATTTTTTGGATGAAACATCGAGCTCGTCCAGTAACTAAGAGCAGCCAGTAAATATTCTGCAGTGAAAATGCTATAAAAAAATCAATCACTTTAAAAAATACATTATAATACATCACTTTAAAGTTGCTATCTAACCTGCACTTTCCACGTCGTCCACCTCCTGTACATATATTTCCCGTCCTTTTCAAACCAACAGTTTTAACGGGATTGCCAGAAATGTACTCTTTGCCACACTTCTCACATTTCTCCACAAACATATTTCCGTGAAGTTCAGCAAGCTTGGACCTTGGAGGAAATACATTTATAAGAACTACAACAGTCGAAAATGTTTCGACACTGTTGTAGTAGGAATTTTAGGTTAAATTATAAATGTTTTGTTTTGGGTCGTCAAGCCGTATGGCATGAATTTGTCATTGGCCAAGAGCGAAATGTAATTTTATCCGGCTAAATCGTCATTATTTTCCTTAAATTTGACATGTGCAACATTGCAATTTTTCTTTCCAGGATTCGTATAATTTGACTGCTCAAGGAGGCTCCCTAGCGTAATTATTAATAGGGATTAAGTAGTAATTACATGTAAATATGCCTTAGCACGCATGAGTAAACTCTTGTCGAATCAATATTCTATCGCGGCAGCACCGACCGCGTCATTACAAATGTGATATTTTTGAGTGTTTGCTTTGGTGAATTTTGTTTAAACTTGGTAATTAAAGCAAACAGAGAATGCTCAAAAACAAATCTAATTTTCAAAATTTTCCATAAGACAGAATTTTTCAAAATCTGCTAAGTTTATTGCAAAAAATATGTCTTCACAAACTCCCCTAATATTTTTTTACTCTAATCTTTAGTGGAATTGTAAAAAT
The DNA here is from genome assembly GCA_036872915.1 of Nanipora kamurai. Lineage (NCBI taxonomy): Eukaryota > Metazoa > Cnidaria > Anthozoa > Scleralcyonacea > Helioporidae > Nanipora > Nanipora kamurai. The sequence continues at coordinate 242,332 of JBAHVQ010000533.1, forward strand.
GAATATAAGTGCCCAGCAAGCGATTTTGAAAAAAGACATAATAAAAAGAATAACATTTATTTGCTGACGT
>JBAHVQ010000533.1:245942-271402 GCA_036872915.1 Nanipora kamurai
AACAGTGAAAAATGCTTTAAGGTCAATTTAACACTTTCTTTTGGCCACACGTAATCCGATTTCCCGTTCATTATAGTTAATTGAATTACGCTTGTCGTCACTGTTTAATTTTATGCATAAACGGAGCATTATTTGGCATATTGAGTCGTCGTATTACAGAGCTGGGGACATCAAAAGATGGTCATTGGTCGTATTAACGAGATGGTCGTATTAATGAGGTGTTTAGATAAGGAAAATACTTAGGTATTGTTCGGGGAAATAGAAAGTAGTCGTATTAACGGGGTGGTCGTATTAACGAGGTGGTCGTATGGCGGGGTTCCACTGTAGTAACTCACCATATGGAAAGTTCTTCAAGTGGAAATCCACAAAAAATGGTATTTGAGCTCCATACACTGTATGCTCGCTAATTTTTTTTGAGGATTTGAACTGAACCAAAGTCAGTATTGTCTATCACTTCAACTAATAATCAATGTACCTTAACAGCTTCATGAAGCATATGCAGCTGGACAAAAGGACTACCACTTTATTTGAAATGGACAGATGGGATAGAAGCCCTCAAAATTTCTGGGAGAATAATAACTTGCCAAATCAGGCAAACATTTGAATGTTGACCACAAATTTTGTGCATGTCATAACATTGTGATAATTCAGACAACATGCAAAGGTTTGTCAAACTTGTGTGGTGAGTGAGTGGTCATCAAGCTAACTCAGCCACTATAATTAAAATTGCCTGGACATCAAACATGGGAATCAAATACACAACCATCTGATGATGGTTGTGTATTTGATTCCCATCTGGGACCAAGCATTGTTTTGCCAAGAATATGAGCTCTATGGAGGTTTGTATGTCTTGTTAAATAAACAATAAATAGTCTCTTGAAAGACTTTGCCTGAATTATTTAAAAATCACATGTAAATGAAACTCTGTCTTCAAAAGGTTTCTGTATTGGGAAATATTCCAGAAAATAAAAATCATAGACATACAGGAGTCACTGCATTTGCAGTTACAAATTACCAATATTCATGGGAGAGAAGCCAGCCTGGCAAGTGGAATAGCCCAGTAAGCTACATATACATTTCAATCCAAGACTGTTTTTTTGTTAATTTTTCTTACCATTTATTCTGATATTTTAGCCAGTGCAGTAGGTGAGATCTCACTGGTAATGATGTAAGATCTCAGTAGCTACTGTAAGATAAAAATTTACAGTACCAATATCATGGTCACTTATCAGGTCAGATGATCCAGCATTTACTGGAATGCTCACTCTTTTCCAACGGTGCATTTTGTACAGTTTTTTTTTGGTACCTCTGATTTCAACAATCCTGGTAGGTTAAATGAATTCCATCACATAAAAGCATGCTAGAAATAATTTTGCTTACAGCCTGGGCTATACCAATAAGGGTGGTTTGTTCCCCATACACATGTAAAAAGCTTCCAGGAAGTGAATAAGAATTGACTGAGTACATACACATACATTCAACATTCTACAGCCAACATACATATATTTAATATTTGCCAGTTAGAATTTGGGTAGATGTTAAGTAAAGCAACTTTATTAAAGAAATTAAAGTGGTTTTTATGGAAAGAACTTATGCTCACATTAATTATTAGCTTTTTACCATAATTTGTAATTTTTAATTTTAATTCTATTTTAATTCTGAGGATGAAGAGTCACATGATGTTAAAGCACCAAATAAATTGTCATTATTATATTCATTATTATTATTATTATCATTATCAGTATAATATACTTGTACTGTATGGTAGATGGTCAACATTTGGATGACAGCATAGGTAAGTAATTCTTGCTGGACTGTAAGATTCCAAGAAATAAATATTTTTTGGTGTTGAATGTGTAATTGAAGTCTTTGTATTCAACTCACATTTTGGGTTCATGTTGAAGGCAAACTTAATCAGAGATGAATTCAATGATAATGATCAAAAGGAATTGAATATGATTTCTTGGTTTAAAATACCTCACAATTATTCCACCTTCTATTAACTGTAAAATTAGACTTCAAGTTGTTAAAAGGTTTAGCTGTGCATGATCTGTAAACTCAAAGCACAGATTGCCCTACATGTACCAAGTCTGCCCATTACAATGAACTTGAGCGCATACATCTACAGTTACACATGTACTAACCAGAATCCTCGTCAGCAATAGAAGCTGGAATTTACTCATGGGCATTTAAGGAACTAGACCTAATAGTAGGTTATGAAAAACCACTAAATCATGGCTTACTTCCCAGCCTGACTTTCACTCTGAAGTACAGGTTTGAACTACGTTTACCACTTCAGTTCTACCAAATCAGACATTTGTATGTGTGGTATGTCTGGATTACAATAGACAACAACAATTTTTTGTCTGTATATGTATTAACTTGTTTCCTTGGTATATAAATGATAAATATAAGCACACATACATGTATAGGTATGAATTTTTCATAGGCTTCACACACTTGATATTAGTGAAGCTACTGCTCCTACTACAAGTCTACAGCACCAATAAAAATCCAGTAGAAATGATGTGATGCGACATTCCTTCCTCACGGAAATCAAACAACACGTCTAATTTTTACCTAATGTCATTAAGTACCGTAAGCAATCTGCTGTTATTTATAACAAATCATAATGGTTTTATAGCACTACTACCTGTACCTACCAAATTTTATAATGGAATGATCTCTCTTCCACTAACTGATAACTAACAGGAACACAACAAAATAAACATTGAGAACGTTTCCTTTCAAATGGATGAACCTTGCTTACCTCGGGTGCTCCACATTTTCCTTTATGGGGATAATCAGAAAGACCAGAAGCATAGTTTACGGCCATCTTGATTTTGCTTTGTTCCTGTTGTCAACATGATTTTTACCCGGTGCAGAGGTGGAGCCGGTGCATTTTATCCGGGGACAAAATTTCTCATTACCAGACCCTTCCATGTTACGCAGGAAGTTCGAAGCCTCTGCAATCCTCGTGGAACAATATTGTGATACAACGATAGTGGTGCTAACGAAGCTTCAAGGGTGATGGCTACAGTCGACGAATGCGAATATGAATTGGACAGAAAAAGGAAAATTAAAGAGAACAATGAGATGATGAAAAAGATTTTGGGGGAAAATATCTTGGGGCAATGGCCCACTAGAAATAAGCGAATTCGTACGAAGTCCAATTCTCCACTGCCAGGTAGTAAGAGAAACGCAGTACGATCGCCATTACGAAGAAACCCCAGAAGGAATTCTCGTTCTTATCATACTGAAGAGGACAGCGAAGATTCTGACGGTGACTCGACGTCTGCCGGAAGGTTATTGGTACACTGGGTTGGACCACTAACCAAGAAGCGACGAATCGATTCGCACCATGTGGGCTGTAACGTGAGGGAACTTGAATGTTTAGACGATATCGATAGTTTAGCAAGAAGGAAACGCAAGATGCACTCTCCACGAGTCATGAGGCCAGTGTCCGATTTTACAGAAGAGGATCTGATGTTAGTCGCTGACTGTCCGGCTGAAAAGAATAAAGATCCTTATGGTACTACATGTCATCAGTGTCGACAGAAGACGGATGATCTAAAGACCATCTGCAGGAATGAGTCATGCATTGGGATCAGAGGACAATTCTGTGGACCATGTCTGAGAAACCGTTATGGTGAAAGCGTTAAAGAAGCACTACTGGATCCCCACTGGTCATGTCCACCTTGTCGTAACATTTGCAACTGTAGTTTTTGTATGGTAAAAAGAGGGCGGAGATGTACTGGGCAAATGATTAATGTGGCAAGACAGAATGGATTCAAAGATGTGAGGTCATTTTTGGGTGACTAAAAAACTAGACTGGAATTATTTCAATTATATTTCAGGTGATATGTCTTTATTAATTAGAATTTATTGTATATGATGTGAATTGCCATAAAAAACATCCAGCTCTCTGGGATGGCTGATGCAAACACCCCAAACAAGTGTGACTTCCAAAATCTTACATACCAAAAAATGATATTGAAGCTATTATTCACATGAGATATTCAGTTTTGGAGACATGTAAATGAAAAAAATCTAAGACAACATAACTTTGACACAGCATTTTGTGTTATTAGGCAGTGTAATCCAGTTTATTGGGGTTTTTAATTATATTTTTAGGTTTAACAGAAGCTCTAAACTATTAAAGTAAATTCGCTTTATCTTCATGTGAATTGTTGAAAACTTATACTGAATGTAATGTTTTTGAGAATTCAAAATAACATTTAGTCCTTTTTTTAATTTTAATACTAGTAAGAACCCTTTAAATGCTGGACATTTGTGGGAAGATTAATTACTATCATGGATTTTGTGACATAAAAAGGTTGCTTTGGAACAAAGCTGTGTTTGTTTTGGAACAAATAAAGTGTCTGTTTTCTTTGTTCTATCAACAATAACCTTAGGGAACTGTAAAACATCAACAAATGCATGATAGGCAGTGCCTGTAAATTTTCATCATAAGACAGGTTATAGCTGGATCCAATGAATTAAAAATGGCTAAGCATTTATTTTGGATTTTTCTCATTTAATTGTAAGTTACATGTTTATTGCCAAGAAAGAGGATTTGTTTCAACAGCTAGAGTTTCTTTTAAAAGAATGATAATTATTGTTTAATTAGTAATCTCCAAAAAAATCCTGGACAGGACAGGATGGGAAGTAAAATATATTGAATTTTATTGTATTTGTCTTTTTGACTAAAAAGAAGTTGTCAGGGACAAATGCATGTACAAATAAAATTTAATATATGTTAAGATAAATCCAGACTGCTGCTTTAATATTTATCATCAGAATGGGAATCATTAAAGCAACCAGTGCTATCTGGTAAAAACAGTGAGATGGTTCAAAAGGAAGAAATTTTTTTAAACTTTGGAGCTTGAATCTGCAACTCCTTGCTATGGCAACATTTTTGGCTCAATAACATTTCTGGTACTTGATTTAGTGACTTCTATGCTTGTACCAAGGGCTGCATGATTTGCAAAAACACATTAATTTTGTAAATGAACTAATCATACATGTACATATTTAAGGCTGAATGTTTAATTCCTGATCAAAGAGGAAAACTAATTGCTACAGTGAAATACCAAGTATACATAATTACAGTATTTCAAACTTCTGGTGTAAGAGAATATTCAACAGACATGCTGAACTTTCAATATTTTGAACAGTGCATAATTATAGTATGTGTTTGTACACAGTAGTCATAGCTAGACTTGAAACATTAAGCTGCATTAAAACTCAAACTTTGAAAAAATTACTTACTAGGCAAAGGTGCAAAACATAAGCAAATATTAACATTATTAAAGAATGTTTTATCTGTGAATGCAGCATGTACAGTATTTGGCATTATTCATTTAATAAAAATAAATAAATACTTTTGATGACCTCTAGCATTTTTGAATAATTTTTCATGAAAATTTCAAATAACTATATTATGCAAAACAAGCCTTAACCTTACCCGGTATCACATTTTAAACTTGATTGTTCAATGTTGAGTCATTTGGCGAAGCCAACAGCCTTGGGATTGAGGTTGTTGACGAAGCAAGCAACACATTGGGGAACGTACAGCATGTACATAAACGTTGATTGTTGGTTATTGAAGATGAATGTGAAAAGGTAGAGTTCATTGCTGATAGACAACATTGACTTTTGGCAGGCGTTGAATTACACCATATTATTCCAGGGGGAAGGAGCGAAAATGAGATGGCAAAAGTCCCATTAAGTAGTCAGTGGTTATCTCATCAAGCTGTGAGCAAAAATCCCTTCAAACAATCTGCAAAAATCTCATCAAGCGGTCAGCAAAAATCTCATCAAGTGGCACGCAAAAAATTTAATTAAGCAAATGTATTCGTCAGCCCTACTCCGACTTTCATATTTTATCATGTGTATTTTCTGATGCTTGTTGGAATTTTATATGACTTGTTGAGATTTTTAACCTTCGATTAGATCTCAACGTTCTTTATAATTTTGACATATTTGTCACCCCATAGCAATATGAAAACCATACTTAATGCTGAACACGAACTTAGTTCATTTTTGTACCCTAGAAGGGAATCAAACCCGCAACCTTCTGATAACCTGTGAGACGCTCTAACCATTAAGCTACCACGACTCAGATGGTGAGCTAGGGTGCAGGTTCGTCATATGTACGGCTTAAGCGGAAGTCACGATATGATAATAATGATGTAAATTCTTAATCAGATATGATTTTACGCTACTCTTGAACGTAGCTTACAAAACTATCGTTCATGACCCAACGTTTCGACACTCCTGTCTAGTGTCTTCATCAGGGGTGATTGATCTGAATACGAGGTCCCTATTTATATCCTTAGAGAACCACTGATGACGTAATCTATTAACGAGATGCAAATAGCCATACCGGAAATAATTAATGAACCACCATCATCGCGATTCAATGGAGCGGGAGCTCAATTGATATGCCACGCCTCTAGACAACGTCTTTGATGGTAACGTGGATTGGTGGTAATAATTTTGGAATTTTTTTGGCTTTTTTTGAAAGGAAAACTGTTTTCAAACAGCTCAAAAGCCAGAGTAGCGTAAAACCATGTCTGATTATTCACCTGGTGTCGTTGGGAATTTGTTTAAATATTTAATGCTGAACACGAACTTAGTTTATGTGGGAGCTTGGTAAATCTCAGACGACTAGTGCAAGTTCGTTATCATATCGTGAATTCCGCTTAGGCAGTATATATGACACACCTGCACCCTAGCTCACCATGTGAGTCGTGGTAGCTCAGTGGTTAGAACGTCTCACCGGTCATGAGAAGATTGCGGGTTCGATTCCCGTCCAGGGCTCAGAAATCGTTTTTCCTGAGAGAACGAGCTTGACGAACGTCCACTAGTCGTCTAATATGAAAACCACTCATCCAGATTATGGTGTCCTGAAATTCTTGAGACAGCCTCCACAGTATCTCGGACTCCTTCGCCTTCATGTAAATAGCGAGATCAAATGTGATCACACTGCTTCTGACCAAGGTCCTCCATCGTTTTCTGGAGGTTCGTCACTGCTGTGCGGATGGTACTCTATATACTCTGTTGGCGAGCCATTGAACAGTGGACAGTAGCCAATGGCAGCACGGGATGGAGATACCCCTGAGATCTGAGTATTGTATCCACTCCAGCTGGGAATAAACTGCTCACTTACAGCACGGTGACTAAATTGTACGGGAAACAATCTGGAGTTGCAGAAGCGAGCCGAGAACCATGCGATATCCATCTGAATAGAGGTTGAACGAATAGGCTTTGATGGTTCAAACCATATTGAATGCTTTCTCTGAGTGTAAATCCTCTTTTAACACGTTCTACCATTTCTGTAGATACATCTGTATACATATCGTCTTGGTTGTCAACACGATAGTGAATGAAACTCAAATTTGTCTTGCAAAAATATTGAGAACAGCAATTCTTGTGATATAAAACAAAACACATTCCGAATATAATCATCTTGTGAAACTCAAGATATGAGCCAAAAAACAAGAGAGAATGCTTAAATGGGAATAGTGATCGCTTGGTCTGATGATGAATTTGTAATAAATTCGAAAACATTAAACATTCTTGTTTTTTTGGCTCATATCTTGAGTTTTACACGATGATTATGTTCGGAATATGTTTTGTTTCATACTTTTTCAAATTATCGGCTGGCTATGGTTTTTAATTCTTGTGATATTTTGCATCTTCAACGATTAGATGGACTCCAGCGATCATTAGAAGCATGCATTAATCGTTCCTATTTTTAGCAGCGTATTGAATTGTTTTGTAAGAATCAAACTTGGAAATGTTACTGAGTTACTTCTTGTATTTTGACTTGACTTGGTGGAAAAAAGGCACAAGGGCCAATGAAAGGGTTTAGTTTGATATTTAGTTTTGATTTTGCTATAGGTTTGTGCGTGGAGCAGTTATCAGTAGATTTGCCTGATACGTTTGACGAATTAATGAAATTCAGAATTTCATTTACAGGTATATGACTGGAAACTTTTTCCAGTCCAGATACGCCAGACAATATCTAAAGATTTCAGATCGTTGATATGTGGAAAAACTCTCGTAGATCTCATCTCGCCTTATTTCTAGTGCTTTTTTAGACGAACTTTACCCGGCCTCAGTACAGTTTCTTAGTTTTCCCTTTGAACGTCTTTTACAAAAGATAGATTTTCCTGAATCTGTTAAAGGTTTGCATTTTTTCTTGGTGGCAACAGTTTAATATCAGATTCCTTCCACTACTTTGGCTATTATCCATCCTGAATTAACACAACCATCTGGAGATAAGCGAAATATAGCAGCCTATTTCATTTCATTTGATCACCGACGTCAATAGATAAGTGTAAATTGCACTCTGTAAACAAAAAGTATATTTACTTGGACTGAAAAGTTACCTTGTAGTTTGAAAAACTGTATTATTTGTGAACGAAGACCAAAGATGGCCGCCTTAGAAAAACTGTAAGTTCAACTCGTTCCAAGGATCCTGCCCATTGAAGTGCGCTGTGCAGTCATGTCATTATAGTTTCGCTCATTTTTTACCCTTTGATGCATGCAGTTGTTTTTTTGACAACTTTATTATTTTAGTCCAACGCCAGACGATTTTAGCCCTTTCGTGCATGCAGTTTTTGTGTGACAACTTTATTATTTTACTCTGTCTAACGCCAGACGGTTTTACTCGTCGAAGGGAAGACCCGTGGTTATTGCGCGAATGAAAGGGTTAAGAAGTGTTTCTAGTTTCTTGGTTTTCTCACGCGTTTCAGCTAGTTAGCTTGCGGTAATTTGCATTCTCTTTTGACAAGGGCTTTTGAACGTATAGTTTTGAGCCCGACTTCCTCGCACAAGTTAAGCGGTACAAGATTTATTACATGGTCGTTTTTAGTTAGGAGTAAACATGTTTTATAGGCAAAATACTAACTGTGTTTTATTCTGTAGTGTTCCCAATTTCAAATAAGGGACACCTGAGGAGACCACAGCCCACGAATAAGGGACATGTGCTCCCCCGTCCTCTCCCGCAGTTACGTCACCGCTGATTGGACATGCGCAATGCTCTACATCTGTGCACCAGGAAAACAAATCCTTCCCAGAATAAAAAGAAAATTAAAGCGTTTGTTAGCTAATCGAAAAACGAGATCACAACCAGAATACAAACTACGAAACTGCAGTTCTACTACAATGTTGATATCTAAATGAACTATTCCACAGATCGAAACCTCAAACAAAAAACTAATGCGCATGCTAATTCCACAAGTTCGTAATCATAAGATCTTCTTTTCCCTCCTGGGACTGGAACTCCAAAACCCGTTGGCGGACTAATAAAATTGACCTTTTGCAATTTGGTTCGGTGAAAGCTTCGGGTCCCTCCATACCCAAATCATAAATAAGCACCCGTACACATCTAACGAATTATAAACCAATATATCTGTTATTAGTGTTGAATAGGCTTTTGGAAAAATTAATACAGAGTCGACTGATGAAATACCTTGAAAAAAATAACATCTTATATGATAAACAGTTTGGCTTCTAAACAAATCATTCTACTGATCATACCATTCTCAACATAATTGATAAGATACAGAATGCAATAGATCAAAGCAATTTCTCATGTGGAATATTTCTGGATTTTAGAAAGGCTTTTGACACCGTTAGCCATACAATTCTGAAGAAACTTGAAAATTATGGAATTAGAGGAATTGTTGAATAGTGGTTTGTTTCGTATCTGGCTAATCAAAAAAAGTTTGTATCTATTGGTAACGAAACGTCAATTGCTATTACTTGTGGAGTGCTCAAAGGATCAGTCCTTGGTCCACTACTATTTTTAGTTTATTAAAGTATTTCAGAAGATGTACATTACTTGATTTACATCTTTTTGCTGATGATTCTAATCTATTTTATGCCAATAAAAATATATTAACTTTGGAAACGGTTGTAGGTGAGGAATTAGTTGAATTAACAACGGCCCTGGTCGTCGCTATTCCATTGTTCATCACGATCGGGAAGGGTACACGATACCTTAGTAGAATAATTCGTCAGCAGAGCCTGCATGTCACGTCAGTTGTCGTGCGTAGTTTCGTTTATGTGACGCCAGCCAACAACCAGGCTAGTAATTGCTCTGAAGACGACTTGAGTCTACTAGTCGAAAGCTCAGCATGATTTAAATAAATACTGCGGTGTTTCTACAAACCTAAACCCACTTTATATTGGTTATTCTCTAAGTACTCTGCTTTGACTTATCCGTTTTTAACTTATGGAGTAAGTGTTTGGGTGTCTGCACCACCTGCAAATTTTAATTCTCCCGTAATATTACAAAAGAAAGCACTGATAATTGTAACTTTTTGTAATTTCGATGAACATTCAAGCCCGTTATTTAGAAATTTAAAGATTATTAAACTGATTTACACTCCACATTAATATTTTCATGTACAATGCAGGATAATGCTTTATCCCTAGCTTCTGATTCCTTTTTCAATCTACAAGTTAACAAAAGACATAATTGCAGCACCAACACTCTTGTAAGTCTTCATATTCCCTTCCTTTCGTAAGAACAAATTAGGGTCTTTTGAACATAAAATATCAAGACCCAAAGTCGTGGAATACTCTTGACGACCACTGAAAACAATTCTCGATAACGAAATTTAAAAAATTTCTTTTGTCTGGTTTTTGGCCAGCTAATATGTACAACAGATAAGTAAATAATTGGAATATAAGGTTCGGCCAATTTTTGAGTTGTTCTGTAAAAATGTACGCAAAACGTTTTAATTAGTATATTAGCTACTTGTGTTATTTAGTCATGCGGTTATTACAGGCAGCTAGTACCTACCTGTTGCAAGTTTATTGGGAGGAGACCGATCTGGGCTGATATGTGAAAAATACCGGGGAAAAACTACTTGAAGGGGTGATACTGGATCGGGCGATTAATGCTGACTATTGTGCTAACAGTTATGATAGAAGAAAACATGAATGGAGGATAAGGAAACGGGATGGACAGACAAACTTATGCATGGCCAGTTTAGAGAAAGTGGCGAGAGAAGTGGTACGAACACGTATCTAACAGTGTTACCGAAAACGAAGACCTCAAAATACCGTGGGATTTCATAGTGCAAACGCATGAACATCTAGAACACGATCGGTCTGATCTTGTCAGTGTGCATAAGAAGGAGAAGATACGCCATATTATTGATGTTGAATGCCCGGGATACGATAGGGTGAAAAGTAAGGAAGACGAAAAGATTGAAAGGTACCGTGACCTAGTGAAAATCGGAATCTAAGGCGGCTTGTTATCACCCGACTGGGGACAGTGTCATCTCCAGCAATGCTGCTGAGACAGTTTGGAACAACAACAATAACAACATCAACAACGACAACGATAACAACAACAACCGCAACAGCAGCAGCAACAGCAGCAGCAGCAGCAGCAGCAGCAACAACTACAACAACCATCACTACTACTACCATTACTGCTACTAATTTAGGGAAGATAAATTTGGATTTTACGAAGCTATGATGTCATAGACCATTGAAACAAATTCTTGGTTTGCATAACTTTTTCATGTTTGTTTAACTCGCGCAGCCAGTTATTTTTGTCTTTGGTTTTCAATCTTAAATATGCTCGCAATTTTATTCCTAGCCGTCATACGCAGAACTTAGGTGAAAGCATTGGCAATTTTATTCAAACGTGTGACCTTATTAACCAATCAGCACGTTCACTCCCACATTTCAGAGTTTTTGTTTCTATTGGTCTAAAATAATAATGGGGTTGTCCATTGACTGAGCCAGTAGGTGAGTAGAGGTACGTGGGCTTATATAAAGCCTAAATGTAGCCCCCGGGTTTGCTTAGAGTAAAAGAAAACGTGATAAATAATATTGATAACGTCTATTCTTCAGATAATTCACATTTTATGTTCACTAATTTACAAAACAGAAGTTTAAATATTTACATTCGATACCCACAATAATCGGGGGAAATTAATAAAATACAATATTATAAGCATTATTTAACAATGTCACGGCAATAATTTCGATTTACTGAAATGCTAATATACAAATTTTACGTGAGAACAATCGGTGTACACGATTCCGCCTCAATTTATCAGCATACATCTAAACATTTTTCTTTTAAATTTCATTCTCGTTTTGCAGGCTTATCTATGTACATGATTAAAACGCACATAACGTCAACTTCTATTTTCAACTGATTGACCACTCGTATGGAAAGGATTCAAATGATGTACAACAAAGTTTTAACTGATGAATGCTTCCATAAACATCGTCCTTTAAACATTGTATTTTCAACGTCATGTTCAGAGAAAAAAGTCTGGGTTCGACAAAAGCTTATGAAGTCGAAAGTAAAAATCCGATTATTTGGCTGTCTGCAGTTCTTACGGCCATGACTTAAAAATACCAATATCTGGCATCTTTACAGCTCAATATATTTGGAAATATTGACCTGTAAAAGTTATATGTTCCCCATTAAAATCCAGTCGACATAGTGGATACATTAATCGATCAATCAATCAGGAGTTGTTCTAAGTTAAGGTCAGTTTCAATGCAAAAGTAGTAATGCTCTGATAAATTACGTGACAAATTACTCAAACCGACCAAATTTTGTCCCATGACTGGTTCACATATAAAAACCAAGGCTAATTTCGATATAACTTCACGTTTTATTCTGACCAAGGGCCTCATTCGAAACGTTATTTCCTGGTCTTTGTATTTATGGCAGTAGACCACCTTTACACCTTGTGCTATTTCGTTATAAATTGCCTCCGCAGTGGCTGACCTGTATGGATTGACAAAAGCAAGCTGTAGTAACCCTACACATGTCGGCCGCGAACATTGTAATCTACTTATCCACCGAATTGATCTAAGGGTCAGACAAATCTTGTATCTAATTTACAACCACTGATTTAAATCTAACATCTTTTGTGTTGTCGTTATAAATTTTTGATAGTTAATATTACTGTTAAATCTCGTAAAGATCATTTCTATATAACCGGAAGATCCTACGATACTTTCCAGCACATACTTCGGGCGACACTAAGGTCGTCTCGGGTGCTGGTTGTCAAGCTTTCAATATTTTTTTCATATTTTAGACCCCTACGTACTAAAGTGGACTATTATTGTAACGATACTACCTATATGTAGTAGGAATTAATTTTTCTTTGCATAAGATCCAATTTGAATACCCATGTAGCGTGATTCTCAATGCAAAATCGGGAATCTTACGGCGGTAACTCAGGACCATCTAGGTACCTCTGCCATGATACATTACAACAAGGTTAATTACTTTGGGAGAATTAAGTATTTCTTGCGCAACTTGCTGATGAGACCATCTCAACACATTCTTCTCATTCACAGAATAGATGTACTGTCGTATCTGGAGAACAAGAAAAACATACAATCTTAACAGAAGGATTTTTGTAGTTTGGCACCACGTTTTATTAATATATTCTGAGTTTTCAGAGCATGAACCTGGGTCGTCTTTAAAGAGAATAATTTCTGAATATTTCCTTACGTCAATATTACAAACGAATATGAAAATTTAATAATAATTTATACTAATTAATAATTTAATTATTAATTTACAATTTTTATCAAACTACAAGAATCTTTCTGCTAAGAATTTAAACTACCGTGCAAAGCTTCAGGGGACAAAAACATACATGCGTGTTTTAGTATTATCATTCTTGTGAAGCACGAAGAGAAAGTAGTAATATACACCTAGTTCCTAATATAATATATTTTACTTGCGTTGGGTATAGATTGAAAGTTGAGGTGAGGAAAAGTAAGATAAGGTGAGACGAGGTGAGATGAAGTAAGGTAAGGTAAGGTAAAGGTGAGCTGAGCTAAGGAAGGTAAGGTATGGTGATACAACGTGAGATTAGGTAAGGAAGGTAAGGTGAGTTGAGGTAAGGTAAGGAAGGTAAGGTAAGGTGAGATGAGATGAGGTAAGGTAAGGTGAGGCGATGAGAGAGAAGAGCAGATGAGATGAGATAAAATAAGATGAAATAAGATGAAACTCAGCCGATATGAGTCGAGAAGACATGAGACACCCTCACCCCTACTTTCACTCCACCTCTCCTGCACTTCAACTCACTTCATCTCGTCTTGTCTTCTTTAAACTTGGACTGGTCTTTGTGCCATCGTGTCATGGAACAATTACTGACCACTATTCAATGGCCCATTGTTCGATGGCACAAGGACAAGACACGACATGGTCCTGGTCCGGCCTGACACGACTAAATAACATTTACGACGGGATACGTGACGTGCGTGAGGTGACTGTATTTGACAATACATGACCACACTGGTTTAGCTTTACTACTTACCTTCACACCAGCTGCAGCGCCTGGACCATTGGGATCAACAGTCTGAACGTAAACTGGCATGCTTCCACGAACTACAAACCCATAGCCTACTGCATCTCTCAACACCTAAGAAACAATTTTATTTTGTTATAACGTTTCGAAATACTAGTCTTGTGTTGGGACGGAATTAGAAGACAACGTAAAACTACTCTATCTTATCCACCTATGTTACCCTACCCTATACTACACCATAATGATAATATATTATTCCAAACCATTCATATCATACGATTCCAAATCATTTCATATCATATTTTACTATTCCTTACCATTAACTAAACTAAACTAAACTAAACTAAACTAAACTAAACTAAACTAAATAAAACAAAACAAAACAAAGCAAAGCAAAACTAAAGTACACTAAACTAAACTGAACCGAACTAAGCCAAGCCAAGTTGTACTTAACTATATCAAACTGGTCTGCGTAGCCAAGCACAGCAAAGCAGGTCACTGCACAGCACAAAACGCCAAGGCATAGTTCAATACAGCGCTTGACGCAGATGCATAAAGATTTTTTTTCCAAAGTCTTATAGTTCGTCGCAAGGAGCCCTGTTTTACATGGCTAAATTCGTCATAAACAACAAACACCTAGTAAATTTAAACATTACAAAATGACGTTTTTTAAAGTAAATACCACATAAAAACTTTGATTACCAACTGTAACCACAAGATCCCTCTACTAAATTTAATTGCAACCCTAAATTGTATAATGGAACTTAAGTACGCTTATTAATAAATTAAAAAATGGAACATGCCAACAGCTTTCAGATATTACACGTTTAGTTCATCTTAAACTGTCACCTCGATGACAAATTGTTCGATTTAAATCTTATTCAAATATACATTCAAAATGCAGAGGTATGACGTCCTTAATACTATGTCGATATTTCATCTCGAGCTCGTTCGAAGAGATATAGATTTGTGAAACATCAAAATTAGGTACCTTATGAAGTCATTCCACACAAGCAATGTAAAATTCACGAAATGAGGGAAATCTCCGACAATAAGTGATAGAAAGTATCGAAACTTGGCAAATGTGCTTTTTTCCCAGATTTTTTCCCAGATTGCTTTTGACATAAAATGAAACATATAATCTCCATTCGTGTTCATATTTGAACTTGAGATGATTCAGACCTTTGAATTACAATACCTACGCATGTCCATGTCTTCCTCATCAGCGTTGACAGCGTAAGTTGCTCAGAGAAGCGTCTTTCACTTATTACCATAAAAATGCAAAATTTTCAATAATTTCTACGATTTTTCTTCAGAGATATTTGTAATTTTATGAAATTTACTTATTCTGCGTGGAGTAATATTTGGGACGTCACAATGTTTCTAATTTGCAAGTTTCCAAAACCTAAATATCCCTGGAACAAGATAAGATACTTATAAACTAAGAATGCTAATCCTCTCCATTTCAAACGTATTTTTAAATGAAATTAACGTCAAAGAGACGAATTTCAATAGTAGTGCACTTCAATTTTACACACATTAATTTCATTTCAAAAGTGAGCGGCCGTAGCCTTTAATGTAGTAGATAGACTTACAGAAAACTATCTATTCTTTAAACACTATTCACTTACAGACATTCTTGCCATCATAAAAGGATTTTTTTTGTCTTCCAGCTCTTCTACCGATACGGTCCTAAGGATTACTACAAAAATATTAAAAAGAACTATTTTAGCCATTTTTCCAGTGTACGTTGCACAGCAGGGGGTACGGAGGGGAGTGGACGAGACGATTGCATCCCTCTTTAAATCCACGAACGTTGATTTGAATTTGACAATGTTAGAATACATTCTAGCAGCTATAAGAGTGTACATTAGCCGCAAAATATTACGTCAAATAAACTTTTTGTGGATAAAGGTGAAAAGAAATTTCGGACCAATTTTGCACATTAAAAGAATTCCCATGTCACGTTTAGGAATAGGCCATTGCCTGTACTTCTTTCCTGAAACTCTGGCTTGTACCGATCCTCCTCTTTCGATAAAAAGCCAAATTTCACGTGAAACATGGCCCATCGTTGTTGCTATGAGCCTGACTTTCCCTTTAACTTCTAAGCTGCAGCATAAAGATCATAAACATCATTGTTTAGGTACAGACCGCCTGATCTTTCCTGGGACTCTTCCGCACAGGTTTTTCCATCAGCGTGCCAATCTCGGCTGACAGTTAGGGTGTAAAGGACACTTAATTTCCACAACACGTTATCAAATTCACAAGTGATTCTAGTTTGCACTCGACAAGTCGAAGACGATCAATAATGTAAAAGATACATAAACAAAAAATTTCGTTGTGACTAAATTTCGTCAACGCTGATATTTCGTCGAAGAAAACTTCGTCAATAGTTTTGTCCGAAATTTTGTCAGGACACATTATTTTCCTGTCAATGTACGTGTAATTACAGATACACGAAATATGCTACGAAGATAGAGAGAGATTAATTTGATAGTTATTTGGTAAATGTTTGGACTCTTAACAACACTTGTGTTCGAGCTGTCAGGACACGATGGTCCGTTAGATGATAAGCTAGATGCCATGAACTTTTTCGGGAATGAAGTTTCGAGCATTTTTCATTTCAGTTGTCAAGTGATATGCATAATACATGCGTTGCCCGCGTTGAAACATTTATATTTGGAATATTTGATTTAGATTTCACCAAGTAGTGTAGGTATAACCATGCTAATTGATGTTTTTCTGGCCCCAAGCGACTACGTTGATGATTGTTTTGACAAGTAAGAAAGAGTTCGAAATAGAAGATCTTGGATTATTAATCGAATTAAAACGAACCAAACGAATCATGTCAAATATTATTGATAAATGGCACTGAAGCTAGCGTGTTACTTTTGCTTAAACTAACGATCCAGACGACAAGCACTCTAGCAGTTCTTTGTGTATCTGCTGAATTTCTTTTGATGTTGCGCTCCAAAACCCCTCTTGAGGTATTACCTTGAGAGAGATCTATTCTATTCTAAAAATTTTGATTACGACCCTGTAATACAAGTACATAGCACCAACAACGAATCTACACAAACGTATATGAAACGTTGTCGCGCGACACAGGCACTCAAAGTGATATGGAAGGACTCTGAGAAATATTGTCACTATTGGGCATTTACACTCGATCACATGAAATGTAATTCATACCAGATGGCGGGGAAGCATTGCACTTGCATTTCTCGCAACTGGTCCAGGTTGTATCTTAAAACGCTACCTGTAAATTTCCCTTAGAATGACTTTGGTTTGAAAGAACAGGACCATGACATTACTATACGAGAAATGCCGGCAGGCTTCGATTGTGTGGGCAGGTCGTATGAGGGTTAATGTACCTTAGCATGCCTGCTAGCTCCCAATGCTTCCCCAGTGAACCGTCTGGCAGGCTAAGCATTCTTCTGCGTCTCAAGAATAACATTCGACTCCCGATCCACACAGAGGATATGTGTCTTTTATGTCAGATTTTAGAAGAATATAAACTGCAGTCCAAATTACGATCCGGTGATTGGGTTCGGTATAACTCTTGGGTTTGTCAGCATCTTATTAAACACAGATAGGGCTTAACAAAAGTTACCTCCAGAACGAGCTGAAAACTGCGGAAAGATCACTGAGATATAAACTGTTGCTCCTAAAGCTCTAATAGCAAGTGCCTACCTGCCAGAAACGTCGATGTTGGCCGTTCGATTTTTCTCACCAGTGAAAATATACGGTATCACCGTTCTGATCACTCATACGATATTTTTTTACTGAGGACACGAAAGGCAATTAGCAATAAGTGATTTGTAGGTGAAATGATACGTGAACTTTTCATATACTTTCTTACTTTAGTTTTTATTTGTTTAAAGTTTTTTTTTGAGAGAGAGAAAAATTACAGTCCTTATTACTGAGCACTAAGGATTGTATTATCATTTCTACACGGCTAACAAAACTAAATCTATCGCAGCAGTGTAACAATAGAATAATAGATGAACTTCTTACCTGGTCTAAGAGACGGAGGAGGAGTACCTTCTCGAGGCGGTGATGGTGGAGCTTTCTGCGGTGTTTTGAAACTCGAGTGGCGACGCTGAATCATTGCTAAAATAAGTACGACGTCCATGACACATAGAATCTTTTCTTGTACATGAACAAACAAAGTCTTTTATAGCCGGAATCTGTTTATTATTAATTAATGAACAGCAAGTAATTGAAGAAGCCAATACCCCAAGACCAATACTTTAGACTATATGTGAAGCTTTTAAAACTAATTTGTTGCTCGATAAATTTCAAGTTAAATCCATGTGTCTTTTGCCACTGTAATCCTTTATACAGCCGATTTCATCACGGCAATTAAATTTAAATAAATGTTTGAAGCGTTCCAAATAAGTGGAAAAATGCGGCATTGATATTGCACGTTAATTAATGGAGTAGCGAATTATAAATTGATTAATTTATGTGGAAGAACCTGAAATATTAAAAGAATTAAATTTAATTTCGATCTAACAGCGCAAACAGCTGTTGGTTAAATAAAGTTATATAAATTAATGTTGGCCCCTTGTAGTTGGTCGTTGGTCCGCTGGTTTCGGATGTTAGCCTCGAAGGGTTAGCTTTTGGCCCCTCAGGACAGCTATTGGCTACTCCAGATTAATTGGCCACTGGTCACCCTAAGGAAATTCCTCCACTGTATTAGCGATATGTTATAACATCTTGCCAACAACAATTATAGTGAATTGAATTAAAAGTGAACTCGTTTGAAACGGTTTTGATACTTCTCGTCGATTAGTTGCTCTCTGAGCCGGACAAAAGCAGGGTCAACGGCCTTATACTCATAGTCTACCAAAAACCATTAGACCTTTTTCATCATGAAATTGTGCTGGACAAAATGAGTGTAACGAATGAGTAGATAATGCAGACCGATCTGAGTAAGGTACCTGAATAAGAACCTAAATGAAGCAGATTTAAAGTTATGATGATGGCGGCTAGCTTAATGAGAAGGACATGGTTATTAAAGTAAGCGACGTTAACTTAGAAAAAGTCCGATCCTTCACCCGTCTTGGTTTGCCGATGACCTTCAATCTTAGTTCTGACGATCAGGTACAGATTCTTTGTGCAAAGTTAAATCCAAATCTTGAAAAAAAGAAACTAGATCATATTTGCCAATTAAAGAACCCAAACGGTTTGAGGAATTTTCAGTAAACCTACCAATGATGTATTCCCCTTCATTTTGGACATCATGCTCGACTGAAAATTCGTACAAAGTTCCCAAATTTGCACCTCGAGCAATTTTGAGTGTTATCACAATGGGGTCTTAAGGCAAAACTTAAATGTTCCCTAGTTTACAGAAATCTGAGTGGACATATTCCCGAACATATTGGAACATTCTCCCAAGAAATCTCGATAATCCCCAAAGGTTTCAAGAAACGGCCACATCAATTTATATGGCCTGAGATATAAATTTGAATTAGACCGAAATAATTTCTTTTCTGTTAGATAACCAGAATTTGGAATCGTCTTCAATCTAAGTAAATACAGAGAGTGTTTACGGGTCTTCCCACGGTGCTCTTAATACCCACCTATAATTATCACATTAACGTTCATATGCAAGTTCTAACCTTTTGATTTTCTAGTATTAGGCTTTGCCATATCGTCGTAAAAATTATAAAGAGCGTTCATTGGCCAAGCATCGGAAGTGTAATGATGTTGCTTTGTCATGGTGTCTTTCACATTTAACAAATCCATTAATTTTAAACTTTTCAGATCCTCTATCGTGAATTGATAGTAAATATCATCGTCCATGAAGTCAAAATTTTCAACGCTGGACACTAAAGTGAGGAAAAAATGTAGATGTTAGAGAGACCAAAGGGAGATATTCCGAAAAGGACAAAACAAACAACCCCATGATAACTATCCTGCAGTTAACCACTTAACATCTCACTAGAACTTTCTTGCATTTTGTTTCAGAAAAAAAGATAACATTTGGTTTAAGTTTTCTGAGATGGTATAGAAAGATAAAACATCGTAATTATTTGTGCAATTTCAGGCAGGTATACGCCATAGGGGTACGTGCATTTATACATCTGCGAGGCAGTGTGAAAGTACATCTACCGCTCTGTGGAGAAAATTATTAATTGGGTAAACTTCGGTTAAATCCAATATAATGCTCCTGCATCATGATCTGTCCAAACATGATTTCACATCTTAACTTTTGATTTGGAAAAAGCTAACAGTTTCTGGAATTTTAGTGAGAATATCTCACAATAAATGGGAACCTACAGTCATATCTCACTCTGATTTACTGCCATTAATCTACAAAATGGTCAGTCAAGTTTGTTAAGATTGGATTCCTAATGGAAAAAAACTGCTTGTGAAATTTTGATTCATTATCTCATTTTACCAACGTTTATCGATTGCGTCCAAATGCTTCTATTTTTTAGCATGATTACTATCCAAGGACAAGGAGTGGAATATATAACCACCCTCCCTCTGTCACAGATTTGATTTACAAGTTCACTAAATCCGATTAACAAAATATTACACTAAGCCCAGAGGCGCTACAGGTCTCATTTGCGACCCAATCACACTCACATGACTGGTAAAAAGCAAGTAGTGAAAATGGCCAGCTTTCTAAGTGTTGGCATGACCTCCAGGCCCAACGTCAATACGTCAAACCATAAATGCGATCTACTTTAATAGGTAAAAGATGGATAACAGTCAATTACTCCATTCTCGTCAATTTTCTGAGGGCCACAGACTCAAAACTTTTCGCGGCTCTGGAGACAGACACCGGATGTTCTAAATATTAGGACATCAAGCTTTTTGCTAGGCTCAATAGTGTTTCCAATACCTCAAACATCCAGGCAACATTTAGTCCAGAGACCTTTTTGGTGAGTGAATTATCACAGCAGAATGTTGTTCTTTGTTTTGCATGCGTGCTTTTGTTATTGTTCTCAACTGCAATGTTTCTATCTACTCACCTTCTCATGTAAACAATCAGCTAATGACAACATTTTATGGTGTCTATGTCTCCATAGCCAGAAAACTTCTCGCGCGAGCAGCGCTAAGAAAACGGACGGCTTTGCCGGGTGACAAGAATATGAATCACTCAAGAATGTCTACAGTCTAATGGCCAGCATGCCATGACATGTTATGCTCAGCTGAGAACCAAGAGAAAACCAACTATAAATGTCAACTTGTATTAGCAATGTTATACTTTTGTTATCAAGTGTGTCTTTACCAAGAATAGAGAAGTGCGCGTAAGGCTATGCATTTCCTTTCTCAGGTCTCTCAATGTAGACAAACTTGAGTCATCATTTTGTGGAGTAATCGGAACAAGTTGAACTGATACATTATAGCAGGTTTACAGACACTGCCCAAAAATCATGATGAGCCGATAGATTTTCCAACCCATCCAACCCATGATTCAAATTACGATTTGTGATTATATTTATAAGGAGGTGCCGGGTCATAGCCAAGATTCACAATGATGATGATGGTGATTAATTTTCTTTCAAAAGGGTATACACGTAATAGTAAAAACTGACAAACTAGTGGCCCTCCAACAGTAAACATAAGCACATACAACAATTACATATTACTAGGTTAGATTGGTTAAAAGTAATATTACTGTAAAAAAAAATTAAAAATCAATACTAAAATGATTAATGTTCTTATATTTATCTTTAAAATGTTGAAATACTGATTTCTTAAAACATACTAAAGTATGAATACTTTTTGTATCGCCTGAAAGGGAGTTTCAAAAACGTATAGAAGATACTGTGAAACACTCTCCTTCCGTTTCTGTTTTAAACCTTGCACAAACTAGATTTATAGATCCCTTTCTAGTTATTCTTTTGTTTATATCGGAAACAAGAAAATCGGTGGAAAAGTGTTTATGAGTGTGCCAACAGCAGTTGATGTTGACCATTCGCACGCCACAAAAATAGTTCCAATGTACAATCTGTGAAAATTTGATTATTTACCACAAGAATGTTTGTACTGAAATTCAAGTAACCATATAACAAAATCGGTAACGTTTATTTGTAAAACAAATACAGTAAATAGCTGACCTATTTCTTACTTTAAATTACGCTTTGTTGTCTTCCTTCTTCTAATATAAAAAAACCTGCATCTATCTGGCATCTCATGGTGTACCACTCGGTTGGTACTATCCGGTAAAATGATATCCGGCATATTGTGAAGTACTAGAGCTGATCTTCTTGTCAACCGTATTTTAAACTTTTTTGGTCAACATTCTCATTGTCTATGAAGTTTTAAAATCTATTTCTGGATGTATAATACAGAACGTATCAAATCGAATGAAACATCAGTTCTGCATCACATGTACAGACAATGATATTTTTTTAATTAGTGCTGTTTCATATTTATAGACCCTGATATTTTTTCAATTAGTGCGGTATCAAATTTACAGACTCTGCTGCTGCCGTCTGATTGCGCTTATCACTTTCAGACTTATCTCTTTATTCTATAGGTTTTTACAGTGTTTCAAAGATAACTTAAGTGAAGCAGCTCTCAGATGCATGTAATTTACAAAATTCATGACCGGGTGAATCCACTGGACCTTGAACAATATTATCAACTGTAACTCACAGACACCGTCGTTCCGATTTTTAGGCTACGCGCCAACTAAGAACCCGCACTGAGGTGCCGCCATTTGGATGATTAGGGCCTGCCCAGGATAGCAGTCAATGTGTTGTTTTTGTTTCTTTCATGTTGGTGTCAGAATTTTGTCCACAAAACTTTCGCTAATTTAGAATTCAATTAATCGCCTTTTGAACAACTACCTCGTTTTAGATGACAACTCAGAATATAACGCGGCAGCTAGAAGGATATTTAAACTCGCTTAATTTCTGGTGGGTCGAAAAAGTTCACCTGTTTTAGGTACGGTAATCGTTGAGTTTGAGTTTAAAGCTGAACTTGTAAGGCATTTTTACGGTCAACAATTTCTTTCTCCCTAAATTTATCAGACTTACGCTGTTTTACTGTATGCTGAACACTAATTTTTATTCATGTGGGAGCTTAGTTATATATCAGAGGACCGGCGAACGTTCGTCAAGCTAGTCATCTCAGAAAAACGACTTTTGAGCCCTGAACGGGAATAGTCCACTTACACTGCCTTATCACTCCACTTTCAAGCAACATCATTCCAACTTCAACACCATCTTCCCTTGAGTGGACTTCTCCGTTTACGACCAACCAATCCACCAGTCTGCTTCCAACGAAACAAGTTTTAAAATAGCGACCGTTACCACGGATGTCTTGCAAAACAAATTGCTTTGGGTCAAACAGAATCCTGGAAAAAAGAAATCCGACAAATCAGTGGAGTAGCTGCACAGATATAGTGTTAAAACTGATTACTATGGTGTAGCATAAATATTTGTATGAGATAAAATAACTTTGAGTTTGCCGGTGGGTTGGCTAGTTTTTCATAAGAGGAACATGGAGAAAATACAGCTACCATTGGGGATCTTAAGCTCCTCCATCGAAAAAAAATTGAAAATTTGTCAGGGAATGTACTGGAAGAAAAAATAGCAGTGACAATGCAGGTCAACGCTGCCATCTCGTTGATAACGGGATAGTAGTGTTGTGTCTCAGTTCGCTTGACAAACGAACTAAGGCATAGTCATTATTCTTTTTGGGTTGGAAGTTAATTCCAAAGGAATTAACTTAGGAAGAGAATTGAGGTTGATAATCTGAAAAGAGACATTGTGTTGCAATGCGCGATTTAGGTAATAGCTATGTAGTTGCGTAGCCATACGTTTGAAAGTGAGCGGGGGGCAGGGAGAATTGAGACAAATGTACTGACAAGATATTTCCGATGTACCGACGAAAATAATGAGACAAAGATAGCAAACCGACAACATTTGGCTTTATCACTGACCTCCGTATAACTGGACTGCAGGTCTCTGATACCTTTGTATTGCCAAAAGTGTCCTCAATTGACCGGCGCCATCTTGGTGAGTCATCCAACGAGTAATACTCCATAGAAACATTCAGAATTACTTTCCGATGAGAAACTTGTAAAGTATGTCCGAACTTAGTCAAATTTTCGTTTACTGACAAACGTTTTTAGCTTTCAAAACGTTGTCAACTCACCAAACTCGCTTTTCTAACGAATTTGGTCCCATGCCCTTTTTCCATCACATGAAACCCATCCTTCATGTGACTGGTTGAGAAGGGCTTATGACCTACCAAGATGGTGGACTTTTAAGGCCATTTTTCAGAGGTTCATCCACAGACCAGTTGTATAGAGGTCAGTGGGCTTTATGAATATACTGTAATCAGTGGCGGATATAGGATTGACTGTGATTGGTATGGATCTAAAATCAGGCACCAATATATGTTGGATTGGTCTACTTTCCAGCGATTTCTGAAAAGAATTTTTGCGAAATCAGGGCACCAGGGCACTGTTAAAATGTAGGTCATCTATACATCAACAGTTAACCAAACACCAAACGTATTGTACGCCCTTAAGATGGGCATATTATTTTCTTTCATTTAATATTTTTTAGACAGGCGGCAAACCCGAGTGTACAGACAAAAAACGTGAATGTACCGACGAAAGCAGCAGGAAGAAAAGTGAAGGGGACAGCTTCCCTCCTTGACTATGCTACTGCAGTTACGTAGTTTGCCAGGGACTGTCAAAACAGTCATTTGAAAAGCTCACGAGTGCATGTTTTCCAAATTACACAAGAAACCATGCTATTAGTTTACCAATTAATAATACACATGAAAAACTTAAGCAAGAAGTGACGCATGTAACGAAAACCGTTCGCCGAAGGAAATGCACGGAAAAACCACAGTAATTTTTTTCAAACGCAAATCTACTTAAAACTACGGCCATTTTTTTATGTATCTTATTAACACAGAAACAATTGAGTAACTAATTCTTAATTGTAGACTGGTGTATTTCGAAGTGTGCCCGTTCCCGAAATTCGTAATTCTGAGTTAGTCATTCTTCTTGTATTGTATAAATGAGTTGGCCAGTTTGACCAAGGGGGTTCAAAAAGTCAAACCAAAAAACGATATTATAACTAATATTTAGGTGTGTTTTGAACTCGGGTGAAATTGAAACGTTGGAAGTTGATGCTACTCCGAGTTTTGTAA
>JBAHVQ010000533.1:273282-287489 GCA_036872915.1 Nanipora kamurai
CCGTGGTCAGGTAGATTTTTCTACTTGACCATTCGGGTTTACAAAACTCGGAGTAGCATCAACTTCCAACGTTTCAAACGATATTATGTTAGGCGAAGGAAACTTTCGAATATCATTTCATGTCACCGAGTGTAAATGCTCAATATTCCTTGAAAAAACGAAGAAACGATTGCGCAACGGTTATAATAAGCGTAATAAGTGGATTAACATAATAAGTGGATTAACTTATTTAAGTGGATTAACTTATTTAAGTGGATTAACGTATATGATCCGTACGTACGCGTTTATCAAGTTCATCATTTCGAGTTTACTTCCATCCCGGCAAACAAAATTTTATGTAATACAACAAAAAGTAGTCCGCGCAAAAGAAACCAAATAATTATCGGATTTCTGTTGTTTTTATTCTTCTTTGTCAGACTGGTGGACCAGTGTTTCTTGTTTGAAAATATGGTGTTGTTGTTGTACACCGTGTTTTGAATCGAATTGTTATAAAACCCGAGTTGGTATAAAACTAACAGAAATCAAATTAATCACCTGGATTCTATAATACATATAATAATAAATTGTTTGGATCCACAAATAATAATTAAACGTATACCTGTGGTAGAGACCTAGGCCTTTATACAGAAAATCACTTTCTTTGTCAGGGAAGCGTGTTCCATCATCCGAACAAAAGCGAAAATAGAGCATTTGGTCTTTAAACTGCTGATCATCACACACTAAAAAGCCAAAACGTCGTTAATAAAAGTAGAGTGTTGGGCAGGCAGTGGGTTAGGATTTCCTGCAATTGAAAGAGTAATTAACTGAAGGGCTTCAGCATTTAAAGGGCTTGGAGTTCTGCAGTTTCTCATATGTAAAATCCTGTAAGTGGCAGACATGTATTAAACATGTATTAGAGAATGCCAATAGTTCATTTCTGTAACTCTTCACTTGCTGATGGAATTTCTCATCCACTCATAGAGTCATAGAGTTATCTGACATTTGTCAGGGAAAAAAATTATTCAAATCAACAACAGCTGTTCTTTAGGGTCAAAAGGCAAGGTTGCCTTCCAACCGTGCAGTTGCTTCAAGGACAAGTAGGGTGTAAAAAATCCCTGGATGTAAAAAAATTCCATTCTTGAATATATAAGTGGTTTGGGTATTACCTATTATTACATTTAATATTACATTAATATTAAATTAACTGATTGGTCTTAACAGGTCTTAACATTGCTGAAAATTCTAAGAACAAAGCCTGATTAAATGGGGGCATAGGAGAATGAGCTACAACTACTAGTTTCCAATAGAAAATAAGTGTTGTGAGCCAAGATGAACAAAACCAAGTTCTGACCCCGTCGGCTTTATAAAAGGCAAATAAATACATATATATGGAGTTATACCAGGTATTAGTTACTTTATAACATTGGTCATATGAAGAATTGTTCTTTCATGATGAATTACTGACACTGTTGTTCAAGGTTAATTGAACATTGGTAGAATTGAACATTGGTAGTCCTTGGACAGAAAAGGGTTAACCAGGGTTTAAAACCTATCCCCCTAACTCTTTCCTGTCTCTATCAGTCCTCAGTGACCTATGGAGACTTTAGTATTTTACTCTGGCAAACATCAGACCACTAACATGGCATGGGGAAAGTCCTCGGACAGGGAAGGGTTAAATAACTTTGTGTTTGACATGACAATAAGAAGACTTATTTAGGTAAGTTGAAAAAATGCCAAACAATATGACACAGAACATGCAACGGTTGATATAAAGAAAATCTCAGTTTACATCTCGCTGAACTCCAATTTCCCACAAAGTCTGCTGACTGACTCATAAAAATCTCCACAAACCCCGAAGCAATCTAGAAACAATTCAGTATGTTCAGATTAGCATTGCTGCTCATACGGCTTGCAGCATCAAGAACATTGTGCTACAGGGTTGTCCCCCAAATTTGTAACCTACTATTTTAACTCATACAAAGTTATATAATCTCTATCTACATAAAGACTTGTAAATTGAATTAAGTAATTAAATTATATAATAGTTTTAATTGATGTTAATTTGCTATTTTACATTACAAATCTGTGAATTTCATTTGCTATCCTACCAAAGCTTATGGAATCTTACTTTTCTTACACATTGACTGATCATATTGAAACTACTGTACACTTTTACCAACTTAGATTAAAAAATGAAAACTTTCCCATGTTGTCTATGGGAAGGTGTAGGAGAGGGAAACAGAGTATAGAGGTATGTTGACCTCCTTGAATTTCACAAAGTGCTCTTTCCAAAGTTACTGGGGGCCAGTATTTTAGAAGAGCTTATAAAGCACCACTTTAACTTTATGAATCTGAATATTGATTGCAAAGTGTTTTTTTTTCTGTGAGCATTAAACCCTTCTTTAATAAGTCAATATGTTTCCCGGTGATCTTACATTTAAAGCATGGATATCCTGGGTTGGGCTGGGTGGACTACTTAATTACTTGTGGCAGGTGCTCACCACCACATTCCCTCTAGTTTCCTTGTAACAAATATAAGCTCAAAATGTTATTTGCCCAGTTCTTGTTCTTACCACCCCCAAAAGAATCCTTGATCTATCTTGTTATACTCAAACTTGATGATAAAAGTAACTAAACAAGCATGAAACTCAGTTTGAAGTTCAGATATCTTCCAGAAATTAAAATTGCCATGCTGTGAAAAAAGGAGTGTCAGTGGCACCATGTACAAGCACGTCCCAATACCACACAAGCCTGTACAGGCAATATTGCATGTTTATAATTGCTACTGATTAAAGAGGGTTTTGGGCCAAGTAACATCCAAAAGTTCTTACTACCTTCTCTAACCATAAACTAGCTACCACTTGCCAAAACTGTGGAAAGTATCACACTTTTCAAACAAAACGATCTGAAGGCTTATCCAAGTTCTCAACCCCCAAACTTGGATCTTTTGTAATTCCCTTTACTATGTCAGATACAACCTCTTGTATCTAAGTCAGTAAGGCTGACATTTCTGGTTGTAGAGGTGCCACTCTAAGGTAAATGAAACTGTCTGCACTCATATTCTAAACAACCCATGGAGAGGACAGCTTCAAAGTTCCAACAGATTGAATTATTTATGGAAGTCCTTTTGTTCAGGGGCATTTTCCTCCAACGGGGAATCAGCAGTGGTCCACAGCCAATTAACCAAAACAGTGTTCTCGTTCCCCTAGAAATGATTCTAATTTCTAAATCATCCTCAAGGTAATATAAAATGATAAATTCACATTTAACCAAATGTAAATTTAATGGATGATTCTAAAATTAGCAAGACTAAAATGTGAATTTATCGGATTATTCTAAAATTAGCAAGAATAAAATTCTCAAGGACCCATCAATATTAAGGATATTAATGATAAGCTTCTGCGAGGCAGTCTAAGCAGTGGCTGTGCTGAATTCAGTTATTTGACATCCGTCAGAATAGAAATCTGATGGGCCTTTTGAAAAAGGTTAATGAATTTAGATTAGGCAAAGAGAATAAGTTAGGACAGGCCAGTGTCACTGCAGCCTCGATGATATATTCTTCTTAAAATAGGACGAAATATGATATAAGGAGCGCATTTAAAATATCTGAGATCTTTAACCCAATTAACAATCAAAACAAACAATGAACGAAACACGATCATAATTCA
This sequence comes from Nanipora kamurai, assembly GCA_036872915.1. Lineage (NCBI taxonomy): Eukaryota > Metazoa > Cnidaria > Anthozoa > Scleralcyonacea > Helioporidae > Nanipora > Nanipora kamurai. The sequence continues at coordinate 276,930 of JBAHVQ010000533.1, forward strand.
ACAATGTAGCTACAACGCCCTTCTCTTCAACAGGGAAAATTCAACGAAATGAAATCGAACCGAAAATGCATAGTTTCTGTTCTTTTCTGACTTCTTATGATATTGACGTATTTCCGGGTACTCCGTCAGGGAAATTCAGTTAGGTTACATTAAGCTGAAATCAAGCTTTTCCTGACGTATATGGAGCATCATTTTCGAAACTCAATCGAAGAATGAGAACGACCTGGGATCTTGGAATTCGTAATTAATAAAAATATCAACTAAAATCTGGCTTTCGATTACTGTCTACAACACCTACACCAAATTCTCACACTTCGTCGAGCCTCATATCTTACCATGATGAATAATGTTGTTCTCCTGTAATATCCTCATGCATTCCACAGCTACATTTCGGTCGCTTGCCTCCAAATGCTCTATCAGCCAGTCCACGAGATCACGGGCAACCAAACATGTGGAGTAGACGCGAAGATGATATCGTCGATCTTTGATCATCGGTGGTCGCTCTGAGAGCAAACGACTTCTCAAGTGCTCACCAGCAACAACAATGTTCAATTTTAGTGGACCAGATACCACGCTTTGTTCCATAGCTTCACATAAGCAACATGCACGCACATGAAAGTTGTAGCACGTCTGGTTGGTTTTTAAAAAACATAGTTAATCTTGAAAGCTAAGTGGGATGAAAGGTATTAAAACACGTGAACTGTTAATCATTAACCAAGTACTTGTCCGATCAAGTTAAAGTGCGGACGGTTGGGGGCTGCATATTTTGCGAAATATGGTGGATTGCGGAACGGTGGAATGGCGCGCAAATAGAGAATGTCTGAACCTTTACGAATCCAACGTGCGACTCGGGTGTCGGGACTAAAACTCGAATGTTGTCGAACAGATTTTCTGATTTTTATTACTTATCTTTGGTATCTTCGAAGTTTTAAACTCAATGAAAATTTCACCAAACCACGGAGGTTGGGGTATGGGGGATGTATCCCAACCACTTTTCAGGCAAGGGAGGATGAGTATTGTTATCATTCAGCTCATTTTTGAGCTTGAAAACCTTGAAATAATATGAGCGTATCTATCAAGTACTCTGACAGATTCATGCAAACATTATATTTGCTGTGTCTTGTTGTCTGTTGGTTACTGCGTTGATAATAACATACCAGCCAGCTGCAAGTCATGCGTGTGACCTGCGTTTGAGGGTAATGATTGGGGATGCAATCAGTAACACCACTATATATTCTCCTTTCTAATCAGTTGTTCCTAATCGCTTATATATATATATATACTGTTTCACAGTACTGTATTTTTATGTTAAAATGTAGTGGTGCTGTTAGGACTTACTACAGGACAGGCTTTGTCCTTTCCAACTGTTGTTCTTTGCAACAAGATTGTAAAATAAAATATTCACTACATTTCTATTGAAGGCCTTTCGTCGGAGTGAAAGGTTTCTAGTGAAGGCCTTTCGTCGGAGTGAAACGTTTCTAGTGTATTCCTTTCGTCGGAGTGAAACGTTTCTAGTGAAGGTCTTTCGTCGGAGTGAAACGTTTCTAGTGAAGGCCTTTCGTCGGAGTGAAACGTTTCTAGTGAAGGCCTTTCGTCGGAGTGAAACGTTTCTAGTGAAGGTCTTTCGTCGGAGTGAAACGTTTCTAGTGAAGGTCTTTCGTCGGAGTGAAACGTTTCTAGTGAAGGCCTTTCGTCGGAGTGAAACGTTTCTAGTGAAGGCCCTTGGTCAGATTGAAATGCTTAATTTCTAGCGCAGGTGATTTGTCGGAGTGAAATTTCAGCAGTTCTCTGACCCTTTTCTATTTAACAAATAGGTTTCATTTTTCCGTAGTCAGCGTGTTCAGTTATAGATGCACAGACGATGTACCTCACATCGTGGTAAGAACAAAATAGTGGCCTATCTATAGGGCGATAGGACGGGAAGGTCACTGACACTGAATACATCATAATAACCTGTCATAACTTTTTTACCGCCGCCGTCTTCGCACCGTCCTTACGCGCAAGGCCAAATAGTACTGAAATTCAGGAAATTCGGTTTGAACATTATTTTATAAAGTAAAAGACTAATATTGGCAATTGAGGAACCAGGCGAAAAGCGTAGTCTTTTTAGGAACATCAAAGCCCAGCATATAATTTTGAATAAACCCATAATCATAGAGACACGAGTTACTGAAAAAAATATTTTTAATTTAGTTGACGTTTCATTGCTAATCCTGCAACATCTTCAGAGTAAGTGATCAATTTACAAGGTGTTCTACTACATAATAATCTGTTTACAATAACAGGAAGTAATTAACAGAAAGACTGGGTGAGAACCGGTGAATAATTAAGTGTGAGATAAAGTGTATGCGTGAGTGAATCCAGGTGTGTATGTGTCAGGAAAAACATATAATACCAAGGAAAATTATCAGTTAGAACAAGGTTAAAGGAAGAGAACTGATCTTGGCGTCGAGCGAAGGATTTATCTTATTAATAAGTAGACTCTCTCTGAGAAGGAATTCAAAGTCAGATGAACAGGAGCTTAGAAAAATCAGTAGATAAATAATCATATAGTCGAGAACACCTTGTAAATTCGTCACTTACTAGTACTCTGAAGATGTTGCAGGATTAGCAACAAAACGTTAGCTAAATTAAAAATATTTTTTTCAATAACTCAAGTCTATATTAATATGGGTTTATTCAAAATTATATGCTGGGCTTTGATATTCCTAAATAGACTAATATATGTCGAATGTTATGCAATATTTACTTGGCATGTATCAAGCCACTAACCGTCTAAAAGACAGGGATTTCCTTCTATTATCAATCCTGTATGTCATTAAAATAGATAGGCGAAACCTACTGGCTACTTCATGGATCTTTATATTTCGATGAAAAGTGTTCCCTAAATTGCAGGCATTTCCTGAGAGTCTAAAGTGTAAATTGGTTCGTTCACGTTTACCGTATTCTGGAGTGCAAGAATAATTAATTTATTCATTCAATAACTGCCAGCAATGAACAAAGGTCCCTTTAAAAATATCCCGGTTTAGCATCGGTGCAGGTAGTGAGTTTTTTTTCTTTTTTATGTCTTTAAATTACTATAACGTTGTCATAAAAGTGACAGTTAGGAAAATTTCGCTGTTAATGCCATATTACACGCGGCAATTTTTCTTGAAACTTGCAAACAGAATCTCTGTGACAAAAGAAATCGTTGCATGTTTCTCAGGGAATGTCAAACGTTCGTAATTTACTATGCAATCTGTTGTGCATCGACCTCTTGTCGAGCTGTAATTGGCTCTTTTTCGCAAGACAAGTTACAAGAGAGGATATTACACGTGGCAATTAGTCGCGTACCATTGCGAAAAGTACAAGATGGTTCAACTTTTCCAGCAACTTGATTCTCTATTGTTCGTTGCGAGACAAGTTCAAAGTGCGGATGTAACAAGTGCAATTTCTTCTGCAACTTGTCTTGCAACCCCGTTGTGTTACAAGTCTCAAGAAAAATTGCTTCGTGTTACTTGGCCCAGGCATGGCGGAAGCTAAGTTTGTGTGGTCCGGCCTGAAACACGCAAGTTGATTTGGCTCTATCACGCCAGCAATGGCTCCATAATTGTAGGCGTTAAAATTACTTAGTATTATTGGAGATTTTTGTAATTCCCTGTAATCAGTTTCATTCGTTTAGGTCGGTAAGATTGGAAAACTTCAGGAGCTGCCAGATGCTATGATTTTTTTTTAAATATGTAAAATACTGCAACTACTGTGCTATGCTGTTAGTGGTTACTTATCAAGGGATGGATACCCGCTGGAATGGGTGACCAGTGTGACAATGTCCACAGCGAGACGGTTAGCAATGCCACCTGTACATGCGAACTTACAGCTTCACTAAGCAACATGCTCTTCGGCGCGCCGTGTTTCTTATTTACAAAATATCTCTAACTTACTAAACTAAAATAATTGTCTATATTTTAAATATAGTTAATTATAAAGGTCCTAAGCTTGGCTGTTATCTTGCCGTGGCAGGAAGTTTGTTCCAGAGTATCGAACCCCTGTCGTGAAAACTATGTTTACCTGCTTCAGTTAGGCCTGGGAATACGCAAATTTATAGATGAATTCCTCAACTTGTAAGGATGGACGTCTGAAATGTTCGTAAAAATCCCTCACAAATGTGATGGATATTCTTTGCTAATCGTCGTGAAACTGCATTGCCGTATTTTAATGTCTTAGAACTTTTAACTATAGAAAATATTTACAAATTTAGGGTGTCGTTATTTGCTCATAAAATACTAGTTAGCCAAAATGATATTCCAGGAGTATTTTTAAATTATCTTGAAAGTGCTTCCGATGCCTATCCTTACAATACCAGGTATGCTGTAAATAAAAATTTTGTTGGACCAAAGAACTAATTATGGTAAGCAAACAGTTGGATTTTCAGTGTCAAAAATTTTGGAGGAAATTCATGTAAATGTAAAGAATTTAGTCTACATGCAATTTAAAAGAAAATATAAAATACTATTAATCAAATCACAAATTTAATTACTTATCAAATGTATCTTGTAAATGTTTGATCCTAGACACCACTGTATTAATTTATTAAATTAATGCATTAAAATAATTGCTTATGGCGGTGGCTAGCTTGAAAGCCTGTGCTGCTCTTGCCACCGCCACACACTTCTATATATTAAACCAGGGACGGCGGAACGTTATTTCAAGTGGGAGGCTAACGTTGAGACGGAGGCCTCATGGTAAAAATTCGGGTTTTTTAGGGAGAGTGCGATGGGCTAATCTTAAATATATAAGTCTTTCTTAACATAAAAACTATAATTTATATTATCGAACAAATTTGAAATAACGGATCAGTAGACTATGGGCGCAGTTATTTTAATTTGTACTTTGTTTAATTGACTATTTTGTGGTCCATTCCAAACACCGCACTATCAGGGCGCACTAAAATCATCTGCATGCAGAAATTAGACAATTTTCACACATTTCCGAATATTTCATGTTTTAACACAAACAATTAACTCAATGTACTAATATCCTTTCTGCCAAAAAGTGGGGAGGCTTTAGCCCCCCAGCCCTCCCGGCTCCGCCGTCCCTGTAAACCTATTAGAATTTTATTGTAATACTTCTCGTAATTATTTATGTTATTCCTTCATTGTAAAGTTTATGTAAATAATGTATCTATGTGTGAATAAATTCTGTCTGTCTGTCTGATGGAAAAAGGTTATTAAAGATTTTATACATCACTATAGCGAGTCCATTTGTTGTTCTATGTTCTAACTTTTCCCAGCCAAGCTTAATAAATCACATGACCGTGGTTCGTAATTTGAGAAAGTGATAATCCTGGAACCTCTATTTTGTAAAGTTGGTAATTTCTCAGATAACCCTTTCCCAATATAAGCCCACGTGGTACTGCAATAGTCAAAATAAGGTAAGACAAAGGTCTTATAAACAATAACTCACGTTTCAATAATACGGAGGTTTCCTAGGGTAATTTTTAATAAGAGTTTGGTAACTAAGTATAGCTAGTCAAGCATGCGTAAATAGCGATCTTGTCGAATCGTTATTCTGTCGCGACAACACCGTCACGTCACTACAAATACGAAAGTTTTGGATGTTTGCTTCGGTGAATGTATTTTGAAGTTGATCATTAAAGCAAACAGAGTAAGCTCAACAACATATCTAGTTTTTAAAATGTTTCATGAGACAGAATTTGTTAAAATCCATTATCTATTTATTAAAAATCTGTCTTGACAACCTTATATTTTGATATTCTATTTTTTAGTGGAATATGTCATATCATGCTAATTTTCACAAGAATTCGCTGGAGAAATCCGAAGATAATGTGTCTTAAATGTGATAATTGTGAAAATATATCTATGTTCCAACGCTATTGTTACCATCTTAACAAACGAAAATTGCACAATTCGACAAATATTTCATGTTTGTCATGCTTCTTCTACAGTTAGGCACACTTTGTACCAAATTATTTTCAAGATTATTTTCAAGATAGAAATGGAGACCATACTAATTGCATTTTTTTTAAATATAGAAACTGTAGGAAAGCACCTTAAACGCCGCTGATATTTTCTTGACATTATTATACTAATATGCGATTACCAGTTAATGTTTTCATCTCCCTTTCTAGAGGTTTATCGTTTACCTTAATATTTATGGTAGTACTACAGCTTAGCGATAAAATAAAACCTGATGTACACAAACTTAAAATTGTTTATTTTAGTAGTTTATTTTAGTAATTGTTTATTTAAGATTACATGAGGTATTCCAGATGTATATGGTATATTCCACACCACAAGGGGTGGGGGCTATGGAATCATAAAAAGAACAACTTACCACATTTTTACTATTATACTACATCAATATTAAACCAACACTACACTAAGGCGCGTCACCAACATTTTGTAAAAGGAGATTCGGTAATGCGAACGATAAGGGTGCGAGAAACTATAAGGTGTCCGGGAAAATGCTGCCCGGGGGAAATTTTTAGATCTAGAGTCTCTGAAATGCCATTTCCTGTATATTGAGAGGACGTTTTTTCGTTATGACATACGTAATTTATTCGACGAAGTAAATCTCCTAAAACCCCTTCCCTAGTCAAGGGCCTTCTACTTGAATATGTATATGAAATCAAATGGTTTCGACAGCAATTTGGGTCTAATTAAAGAGGGTGAGTTTCCAAAGAATTTCGAAATTGCACGACCCCATTTGAGTTTAATTGCAGAATATTACGAGAAATCACGCGATTTTTTGCCGATGGTACAAAAACAAGAACTCGAACAAACATATATGACATGAAAGACGAGCTGTCCCGCGCAAGCATGTTGTTGGCCTTTACGCGACAACAACTATGGTTTTACATATGGTGGCATAAATAACATAACAGTTAAATTGATTCAATAAATAATTCTAAAAACAAATCAAAATAGTGAGTAAACTAGAGGTAGTTCCACTTTTTGCTCTGGTATTTCGACAGTCTGAGGTGGAATATTTCGTATGAATCGCACTGCTCTTAGCCAATCAAAAGTAAGAAATTTTTGTACTGATTACTTATTAACCTCGTTTGTTCGGTCTGTACGGCAAAATATTTGGCCGAGGATTTTGTACAGACCGAGTGACGAAGAAGTGAGGTAATTGTGTAAATCAGGCAAGAAACTCACATTTTGCGCCTCAGACTGCTAGAAGGTCTGTACGAAAATCTTATTGCACAGCTAGGCAGCCAATCAGCGTGTGTCATTTTGCTTACCAGACCGGAAAAAGAACGCCATATAAAAATTATTATAAATCAAATCTGACGATTAATTCTTTGTTTGTCGCCGGCGTTATTAACTTAAATATCAAAATACGTGCTGTGATATAAAGGTACGTCTGTATTCGGGCGATGTTATCAAACTCATAGTGAAGACAAAGCGAGAGTTACATTTTCTGAATATTCTCTCAAACATGTACTTAAGAATGTATTTGTTTAAAAAGCCATGTAAAGAACTCGTTTTTCGTGTTTCAGCACAGGATCCAAACACACGGAAACGATAAAAACACTCGGCCATCGGCCTCGTGTTTTCATCATGCTTCCTCGTGTTTTGATACCCTGATAAGCCCTTCAGACTAGTTCTTTACATATTACTTCAAACGTATTACAACATGAACAATTATAGTTTCTACATTCGTTATAAGTTTGATCTTCTGTCTTTCTAAATACGAGGTTCGGAAAGTGCATAGCAAATTCATTTCACAGGCTATACGCGAGTCGTAGCAATAATCGTCTTTCTTTTGCAGCTTCCTCACCATTAGAAGCAGACGACTATACACGTATCCCCAAATTAGACCAAATTGCAACTTGATCATCAATATTAAATTAAATAATATCTATTAGGAAAACCTGCAGAACAAAAATAACTGAAAAATTGATATTAAGTAATTACTGGTCCTTCAAACTTGATCATATGATTATAGATTGACCAATTTCTTCATTTCTCTTCACAATACTCGCTGATCGGATTTCGTAAACAGGGTCAGCACTTTCCTGAATTTGAGAAGGTAACTTCAAAGCCTGGTAAACATCAAACTTGTTCAATTGGCTTACATCAAGTTCTTGATATGTAGGATCGTTCTCTTCAGCGGTGCACGAATTTGAGGGGTTTGAAAGATTTCGTTTCTTCTTTAATTTCTTCTCTAACCATTTCATCAAGTATGTAAGCATCACTCCGAGGCATATTCCCGCAATCAGGGTTATGAACATAAAATACCATTTGTTTTCACATCTTTTACAATTACAATTTGGCATTCCTGTGAGAAACGAGGGGAAAAAATTGGAATTTGAATGGTTTGAGAAAAAGACAAATAGTTAACCGATAAGAGTGCTAAATATTATAAATTCTGCTACTTGAGAGTAGAGTTCAAATTCCGCCGGGCCAACTGCAACCCTACCACTCATTGAAAGCAGTAGCAATGCTACCTTGCGTACAAGCGCGCATATTCATTCATCGTTTTCATTGTGTTCCTGCCACCGTAAAGCCCTAAAGCCAGGTCAGTAAGCAGGCTGGGGTACGGGGGGCTGTGCCCCACCACAAAAATTTGTTCCAAATTTTAAATTTTGCTCTTCTTTAACAATTCTCATTTCAATCTTCTCTTGATTTCAACCTTCAATCTTGCTATTAAACAAAATAACTCGCTGCTCTTGGTATATGTAATGTAAACAGTGTGTGTGGCGAAGTACTCTCCAGGCTCCCCCCACATACATAATATTAGTGGTGTGCGGCAGTAAGGGAGGAGCGATGAGGGGATATAATGGTCTAGTACATGACCTGTAACCCCAATTTGTTCCAACGTTCCCCCTGCAAGCATATTTCTGGTAACGGGCCTGCCTAAAGTGTATTTCGTCTTTCTCCATACTCCATCTCTGAAAAAAAACTGGCTGTCTGACCACTAATTCCAATCCATCTTGACAGCCACGTTAACATAAATAGTAGTTATACTATAAAATATTGATTACATCACCAGAATGATGTGTTTCGCATTTAATCAATTAATGCAAGATATCTCTAATATTCTCGGGAAAAACCCCGATAACTAGCGTTTGAATTTTGTAGGAAACATGCAGGATTTAGGTTCGAAATACTTGGTCTGCTTATCGCCCTATGAGAGGGATGAACGGCAAAAGAAATCTTGACAGAGAAGTAGGTAGTAAGAGAAATGCAAGAAATCATAATAATAGTAATAATGATCGTGATATTAATTGGATAATGATCGCAATAATGATCACGATAATGATAATGATGAACATGACTGCGAAAGAGAGAGTGGAATGGTAATACATATATCTTACGATTATTCAAAATGTGGTTGGTTAATCATCCACCATATGCATGTCTAGTCTATTAGATATTTCGAATTACACGCACTGGTCCGATGACCGATAGGTAACGAGCCCAAATATTTTTTGTGCCATTTCTGTTCTCTTTGGCCTTAAATAAGCTTTTCCATGGCCTGGTTTCTTTAACTCAAATGGTATTGTTGAACACCCGTATATAATGCGCTGTTCACTACAGTTCAATGTTTAGACTCACCATCCCTATTCACGCGCATGCACATACCAAACACAAACCCCAGTGACCAGTTCTGACCAGTTTCCCCAGACGGAAGTCCTTGGATCGTACAACCCACCTCAGCAATCAGATTTCAAATGCATTATATATTAAACATTCTTAGACTCTCCTCCCAAGTAAAAAGCCAACACTTGCCGAGGAAAAGGGCGATGGAATTTTAGTTAGCAAAATATTATGATTATATACTCTATTGATGAAAGAGTGTAAGGGACCGCGCAGCGTTTTTCAGATTAGGAGAACAAAACAGTCGATCATGTGAAGATTCTTTTCCATGGCGTCACTTATTTGCGTTTTTGTTTGTCTTTCTTTTTTTTATTTTTTTCTGGCATTGAACGTTCACCAGTTCAAAAACAAGTCAGTGTCAAAAAAAGCAAGATTAATTGAGAAAATGGGGGAAGGTGCAATTGCCTGACAAAAAAATGTAATGTAAATCCTTGAGACATTATATCACGAGAAGGTTTGTAACAATTTCATGTACCTAAACCCCAAATAGGAAGTAGTTGGATATTACTTTCGCTTAAATAGAATAGTTTGTATTGAATATAGTAATGACAATTTATGAATAATACTTTTTGTCAATTTTTTTGCGCCTCTCTTTTTTCAGCAAAGTAAAGATATTTTTTCAATGTGGCAGCCGTGATTATGTTGTTGCCTCAGATCCTTGTCTTCAAAAATTTCAGACAATACAAATTTCCTTTTGTGCAACTCTAGAGAATTTGTTCAATATATATTTTTTGTGATATAAGGTGTTGAAGCTATCCAAGATGGCCACTCAAATGAATAAAGCTGAGGTAGACAATTAAGGTCGTGTGTAAAAGGAACCTTACAAAAACGAGTGCAAAAAATTACTAACTTAACAATTGAATTCCAGAATCATCCTTAGGGTAATATGAAATGATAAATTCACATTAAACCTACACTGCTGAAGTCAACTGAAAAAGTTGACTCGAGCGGGATT
>JBAHVQ010000534.1:13023-27714 GCA_036872915.1 Nanipora kamurai
TTTGAACCTGGGAGAATCATGACATGTTAGTGGAAGTTGATCGTCCAGGTTAGTGTAGTCTTGAGAAAGACTTTTGATAGAAGTGACTGACGTTTCGACACCCTAGCGGCTGTCATCTTCAGAGTCAAAAGGAGTCTGTATTCAAAAAGAGTCCCTTTTGACTCTGAAGATGAAAGCTGCTAAGGCTGTCGAAACGTCAGTCACTTTTTGTCTTTTGGTGTTAGGTACCCATGACATAATTTGCCGAATAGTTCTTTGCCTTTCCATTCTTGCAATGTGGGCAGACCACCCCTAGCGTTTTCGCCTTTAGAAGACAAGTGGATGTGCGACCGTTAAAGGAACGGAATAATGTCGGAAAGGTTTTCATTACAGGACAGAATTGAGCCTTTTGAGCTAAGGAATCTATTTTTGGTTATTTCTGTGACACTACTTTAAACGAACCTGAATTAAAACTAAATTGTGCCCGAAATGCTGAAACGTTGTCATTGACACCTTTTTATTCGCATAGGTCTCCGATTACTTTACTCTGCCGTTGCCTGTAACGCGCCAACAACGTGCCACTACCTTGAACCCAAACGCCTTCCGGTGTACTCGTACTTTGACCAGTTAAACGGCATGAAACCAACACATTCTTGTTTAATAACAGCTGGTACAGAGAACTCCAGCCAGCCTATCGGGCACTGTGGCCTACAATCCCCTCTTTGTTCTTAGATCCATTATTCGTCTTCACTGTTGTGGTGTGATTGGAGTAGTTATTCACAAGTTCACAAGAATATGCCAATACTTATTCCAATCATGCCATAATAAAAGTTTGGAAAAAGTTTAGATCACACAATGTAACACATCCAATCGTTTCTTTCGGGGTGTCATTACTTTAGGGCGGATCATTTCTTTCGGGAATCTGTTAAAAAGCACTAAATTTTATCGTTACTTTCAGAGGGGTCTTAACTTTGGGAACTTCACGACACTTTATTACACACGTTTTTGCTTAACGTATTGCCAACTAAGAGAAATAAAAGACACCTGATACTGGAAAGGCGTGATAATAAGTACATGGGAGGCTTACAAACTTACGCTAGTTTCATTTAACAAACACGTTGGCCAATAAACCGCGCATGTACTTGAACGCACGATTCTGCGGCATTTAAAACAAAATTCCATTGAATGTAGTTGTTAATGGGTGACAGGGGTAGAGGCCTTCGGTAGTTTTTGCCGCGTTGGTTTAACTATTGCACGAAACAAAAGCATTCTTTTTTACAACAAGGAACAGAAACATCGAATACCATCACAGAAGTACTTATAATAGAATGTTCGGAAGCCTTTTTTCAATTATTGTTTGCTTTGTAGTCCACAGCTCAAAGAAAGCCGTGGCGCCTACATTTAATTAATGTTACTGACATAAAAATAACGTGGCAAAGGTTTACCATACTATTATGTGCTGCTGAAGGAAACTGCAATCTAATTGGTCGAGGTTTATGTTGGGAAATGGATGTACAGTATATAAACTGTCGTGTCTGGGATACACAGGGATATACTTAATTGGTTATTTAATCAGAGGTTGCTTTACTCCACACTTTCCACAATCTTATCCACAAATACGCTAAGTACATTGGTTGAAGTGTCCTATGAAATCAAAATGGCTTCCCAAAGTCACAACGCGGTATTCTATCAAAGTGTTGATGAATTGTCGGAGCCTGTGCAAGCTAAGATAACCGGCACCATCCCAAAATGGATTTCCGGAACCCTACTAAGAAATGGTCCAGGGAAGTTTGAAATCGAAGGAATGTCGTATCGCCACGTCTTTGATGGTCTAGCACTCTTGCAACAATTTGTAATAGAAGATGGCAATGTAACCTATTTCAATAAATTCCTTCGAAGCCAAACGTACCAGAAGAACATGAAGGCTGGTATGATCGTAGAATCAGAACTTGGTACACCTGGTTTACCCGATCCGTGTAAGAACATATTTGCCCGCTGGTTTTCATACTTCTTTCCCAAAGAGTACACAGACAACGCTTCAGTGAACTTTTGCTGCATCAAGGGTAAGGTTTATGCCATGACCGAGGTCCCAATAATTACTGAAGTGGATCCCAACAGCCTTGAGAGCGTCAATAGAGTGAAACTATCAGACGGATTTCAAGGTATGATACGAGAGGTGGTCTCACCTGTATAGTACAGATGTTGAAAGGCTTTCGAAAACTGCATATGACTTAAGGTAGAGAGAAAGTTCTGCACCATTAGTAGCGATCAAGCGATAGCGTATGCAGATTATTTTAGATTAACGTCAGGAGAATTTTGATGACTTAAGTCAAAAAGTAAAACCGCCACCCAAATTCATGACTTTTACGAGATTCCAATTCCTTTGAAGTAGGAAATCAATGTTATTGATAATACTGATCGTTTCTCATTTCACCTTCAATTGACTAAGGGAACAATTATAGAACTTGATGATGAAAACCATCGTTAGTATAGGAATAGTGAAATGAAACCGACTACCTGAAACTTAACATATGTTTTAGCTGTTTTAAACAGAAAAATTGTACTGCTTCCAAATGAAGTGTCTGAAACTAACCGGTCAGAGTTGCCAATTGAACCTGAATTTACAAATGGACATAAGACCAAGTTTTATAACATTAATTTCACACACACTGGCATATGTACACAAATATTGACGCGCATATGTATTTAGATCTTTATGTGTGCTTGTGGAAGTGTTTACGTACATGCAGTCTACATTCCTTAATTGTTTTGTACACTGCATCAGATCTTTAAACTTGTTTCCGTTTTGATGGCGTTTACACTTATTTAGGTTTTCACCCTGAATGTCAGTCTTTTCTGTTTACTAAGATAACTTCATTCCATTCTACGGCTTTTATTAATTTTTTACATTCTTTTCCCACACTTTATCCCTACAAGATAGGTGAATAAAGACATAGCGTATTGTAGGCTATAGTTTATTGTCCTCCTAAGTCTTATCAGCGAATCTTTCCTGTGGCTAGCAACAGCTACAGTAGTACTTCTAAGATAAAAAAATTTCTTCAACTTATAAAACTGATTTCCATATTTTGTTCGTTTTAAATATGAGCCACCATAACATTAATGGTTCAGATGCTTTTGTCAATAAAACAATCGTTGCATTTGCAATTGACAAGATAAGCTTCGAGCGAGCAACTATGATCAATTAGATTAAGGATATGAAATAGCTACCCTATCCTAAAAAAGCTAAACTACATATTGCTGATATATTTAGGCGTCTTCTCGATTTGAAGAAATCTCCCAAGCTTGTATTAGTTCGGTCTTAATAAGCTCGTATTTTATTAAAGTTAGTCAATAGGGGTATAAAGATTATGGCATAGCTAATAGAGGGTTTTCAAGTGATGTCAAAGCGGCCATGTTGGAGGACAACATCAAAGTGCCGAGGTTCAACAGAGCGACAAATCAATGCAAATTGTTTTGTTTAAAAGAATCAACCCTCCAACCGGGGAATACGTGAAAACCCTCTATTCAGTCAAAATTTACTGACATGAGTCGAATATCAGTGAAATTGCTATCACTAAAATACAATTTTTGCTCTGAAGGAAAGGATGCTTTTCCCCCGTTGTATTTGTACAAAATATCTGATGACACTAAGCTTTTCACGAGTGGAAGTGTTTGTTGCATTAAAACATGTCGTTCCAAAATTTCTGAATAAAGAAGAACTGCGATGAAAATAATTATAGGACTTAAAGAGAGGATCGAACGAAATTTAAATTGAAAAGTACATACAAGTCAAAGAACCTGGACATTAACTATAGCGCCATCAGAGAAAATTCCGCTCCGCTGTTTTGAATCTTTTAAGGTTAAAGATGATGGATGATCTACCACACTGAAGCGAATTAACATCGGTAACGATTCCGTAAATTTACTGAAAGCTTTTTGCTGTTTCAAAAAGCAAGTAGGAACCCGGAATGGCCTTTTGCTCTGAGGAGTAAAGGGGGAGCAGATACGCATTTTAAATTATCAAAAATAAATTAGTCCAGTACAAAGTTTAGCGTTAATCAAATTTCAGATTGACTTATTTTCCTGTTGTACCGAGATATCACCTTTTATTTTGTTAGATAAATGGACAATATCAACAACCTGTAGTATTGCATATAATTTATATAGTTCCTGCTTCAAAATCTAAAATACGTACGGCTGTACTTGACAAGGTCGTCAGCGGCTGAGTATGTGAACCGGGCTGAGTTGAGTCACGAAAATCTTCCCTCGACCGTAGAAGATTAGTCATGTTTATCCTTTCCTTAAATCCAGACCAATCGAATTCTAATTTTCGAAGTTACTGTGGGGCCGAAATAAGATCATCTTGAAACAATCCCGGACCACTAAACAATCCTTTAGAAGTGTCCTCTGAGGAAAGGGTACTTCCCCTGCTCCTTTAGTTCATGATCCGGTGTCCCAAGCAGAGACAATTAAAAAATACACCGCCGTTTCAAACAACTGATAAAAACATCGCTTCGTAAGCAAGATTAGCTAATGTAATTGGAATGTTTTGATATAACTGTGGAAACAAACAGGAGACAAATTTCAACTTTCCCGAATGACTGCCACATTACTTTCTTTACTTCACTGTACTCATTCACCCAAAACATACCAGCTGGTTCGTTTCTTAATTCAATAGGTAGCCCTAATCAGACATATAAGCTCAGTTAAATTGAAAAACCTTTTCTTGTCACAAGGATTTCATATTGTTATTTGTTCTCAACTAATTTATCATGCAGGCACGTTATAATTAAATTTTAAGCATAGGAAATTTGTACATGCCGCGTTTGTGGGAATTTCCAAGCGACTCTCTACTTTGCAGGTTATTCACTTAAAACTTGAGGATTACTCGAGGCCACAAAGCACCAAGCCGTCAGAAAATTGTTTATAATCAATAAAATACCATGAAGGTAAAATTGTGATGAATCATGTTCAGAACTGGTATTACAGTGCGGCAGTCAAAGTAACGAACACCAAGTTGGAGGAATTTCGTAATTAAGGCACTTTACATGAATAAGATTTGGCATTTGTATTTGCCATTGTCATCTCAATGAATCCGATCCACCCAGAAGAGAGTTGCAGTTAGAACATTGGTAAACAAATCGTAACCGGAAATTACGAGATGTTGACTGTTAAGATGTAAGTGGTAGAACGACAGTCGTTAGCAAGAATCCCTGCCTTAAGGCTCCTATCCATAGATCGTAGTCCCCGAGCACATCAGTCGTGAACTCGATTTGGTCATAAACCATCTTATTGGTAGCTATGTAGCATATCTACAAACTATCACTTAGGATATATCGAGCTTGTAAACAAATTCCCAACGAAGCCAGGTGAAGAATCAGACATGGTTTTACGCTACTCTGGCTTAAAAAGTTTTAAATGTAGCTTATCAAACTACCGTTCATGACCCAACGTTTGGACACTCCTGTCTAGTGTCTTCGTCAGAGGTGAATGATCTGAACTTAAGGTCCCTATGTTTAATATGTTTACTATGGTATAAACTTGCACAATGTTGTAAAGAGAAACATAGCCAGAGACGAGTGTTTTTCAGCTTTTCATAGCAAGTCTCATAACATCCCAAGTATTTATATCACAGTTTATAAACGTGGAAAACCATTTATAGTTCTTTTATAAAACGACAAGCGGAATTAAAGCAAAAATTGGGTTACTGCAAGCTACTGTATTTTGTTCTTTGCTGCTTAGCCACTCCCTCGCAAATATTCTGGAAGGAAATTGTCGAGCATTAGAGTGGTTGGAAAAATGCAACTTAAAGGTCTCCAGATGGGAATCAAACCCGTGAATTTGCATTCTAGTGCTATGCGCTGCCAACTGAGTTACGAAGACAGCTACCGAAAGCATGACCACGAGTTCTGTATTTACGATGATGGTAATGCCGATAGAATGAAGGGTATGTTAAACGAATGTTAGGGATTTACACTCGATAACATGAAATGGTATTTACATTAGTTAAAGGAAATTTTCAAGTTTCAATATCATAAGTATAGCTTATTGAAGCTACCGAGGTCTGTTAGCTGTTTTATAAGCCGAGGATCTAGCCCGCTGATTATAGAACAGCTAATAGACCGAGGTAAGGTTTCAATAACTTTCTTATTAGCCAACAGTGAAGGTTACCCATCAATAATTTACGTGAAGAAGAAAAGGTGGTATCTTAAAAAAAAGGAGGATTTTTTATCAATTAGTCGTTCGTAAAATTATTCAAAGACGCTCAACTGCTTTGGAGAAAGCTCGGTTAAGGTTTTAAGAAGGTTGAATATCGAGTTTCTACCAAATAACGCAGATATGGATAAGTCCAAATCGAAATCTATCTGCTAGAAAGCGAAATGGTAATTTCGAAAGGAGACCTAAATTAATACAAAGTTGGAAATTCCGTAAGAAAAACTTAAAATCAAGGAGCGCGGCCGAGAAAAATTCAAAGATGGCTTCATCTGCTGATGGAATTTGTTGCTTCTCAAAGATGGAAAGGCTACGAATGTGACAAGATTTCATTTTAAATCCCTGCCCATGTAAGAGAAGTTTTGTTGCAGTTGTTAGTGAGGCAAGTAAATGGTTTGAAGATCACTTAACTCCTAACCGGATTTCGTGACTTCCAACGAACATGGCAGGCATAGTGCATACTTTCAGCTCTCTATTCAAATTCAGGGATATTAGCGATGTACATTGCCTGGCACAAAAAACGCTACCCTAGTCATACCTTTTTAATATTCTTTACTAAGTACCTTTTGTAATAAAGTAAATGGTTTGAACCCGGGAGAATCTTGACATGTTTGTGGAAGTTGATCGTCCAGGTTAGTGTACAGATTACCTTTTGTACAGCAAGTGATTTCTGAAGAATAATCATAATTTTTAATAGGGTAGCGGTTTTTCTACGCACTGTAGATCCCGTAGATCTTGTAAAACCAACACAGTTGGCTAATAACTATAACTAATAACATGGCAATAGGTTGATTAGTGATTAAATGTACGCGAAAGCGAGGGAGATTTAGTAGAAGTGTCCAAGGGCGAAGCCCGTGGCCGAGGAACTTCTACTAAACCTTCCGAGGCTTGAAATAAATTTAATCACCAATCAACCGAAATGCCTTCCAATCACTATATCAATCATTATAGTAATACAGTACTATGTTCGTCGAGGAACACACAAATAATGTCATGACGTTGCTGTGTACCGGGCATGCGCGAAATGGAAGATGCTCCCACTTAATTTTATTAATTTAATTATGAATTAAATTTTAGAATTTAGAGAGTAATAGGAGAGCAAAGGGAGATGCTATTCATAGCCTGTGCCCGGACGGCTAGGGTTCCTTTGTCTTCTAATCTTCGCTGAAGGTATGTCAGTCAGGAAAATTTAGTAGACAACAGAAATCATTCGAAAGGTAGACAACGGAAAAAATTCTCAATTCCATGACATGAGCTGAGGCAAATTCGAGGTTTAAGTCGCCTTCGGAGAACAAATAGGTACAAGGAGATCAAGTTATTATCGTTCTGACACTACAAAAATTTCCTTCACCTAATATAAATAGCTTTTCATGTTAAGTGCCTAATATTTATCGAAAAGGACTTACAACGATACAAACATCCACAAGACAGTTTCTCAAGTCTGTCGCTAAACTTGGCATGTGGCATGTAAAGAATGAAAACAAGTCTAACAAAGAGAGGCAACTAAGGACACGAATAAGGTAACCAATGCTTCGTGACATAATCGGGAGCTGTGGCAAACGACTTAAAGCATTTGCTTTAGAGGATGGACTGCAAACATTAACCAATATATCGTAAACTTAGAGAGGGATTTTGAAAGGGTTTATAACTTGGGAACTTAATTATCAGTAATATATACAAAATGTTTCAAAACGCATGACGGATAAAAGTATATTAGTACTTTATTAATCAAGTTCCTTATATGTAGGAGGTTAACGATCGTAAGGTATTTTAAATTAACAAACGTGTAGGCCTATGACTAAGAGGGCTTTCGAGTGGCGGCCTTACACGCTGAATTCTACAGCTCAATCGGACTGCGGGTCGCTGGTTCGGTTCTCAAATGAAGGTCAAAGAGGTGCATTTTTTTCCCCACTTGTCGCCTTTAAGTCTTAAAAAATGCATGATTCTGACCCTCAGAAACCTCCTTTCACTAAATGTGGATTCCTTGTAATGTGATGGATGGTAAATGCCTAATATTCCTTGAAGATACCTGCACTCAAGATGCATTTTGGCCATTCCAGTCCTTTCGTTTTGTATGAGGTGTCTCAACCTAAGAGAATGCAATTTCGTTTTATCCTCTTGCCTTAAGCTTAAAGGTTTGTTGTTGAAGATCGCAAATTAATCTAACTAGTTTTCAAACAAGACAGTTAAATGTTCCTACAACTTACATCTTTGGTGTCATGTTGTACGTTTTCATCCTTTTTGGTTTCCTAGTTGGACGATTCAGTTACAAAATCAATAGTCAACTCCTGCCCCCAAAACAACTGCGACAGCGCAAAAGCATGTAAATACTGTTCAAAACCATTCAGAATTTTTATGCTTATTCGATAGAAAACCCTTCAGGATATTCCAGATCTCGCAAAATTTTAGCTTATTGAAAAATTTTTTACACTTCGAAAGTTCCCTCACAAGCAAAATGTGGTTAGCCTCGTCACTTAATCTGCTATATCACGATGCTAATCTAATTGTATTAGAGACAAAATCACCTGCCATTGCCTATTTCTCAGACAGTGATGTGAATATTAATTTTACAACACTGGATCAGATGGATCATCTAATCTAAACTTGACAGATGACTTGCACAATTAAAATCTTTATGACTGCATAGATCTTGGGAGCCTCGGATCTAGAGTATATTTTCGGAAAGATGGTACGGCTCTACAATTAGCCAGAATGAAATTGAGGTAAATGTGGATTACTACGTCACTTTTCAAGACGAACAGAATTTTTTCTACTGATCGAGACAGATGCGTTGTCCGATCGTCAAGTTACGAACTGCTCTAAGCGTCAAATGTCCAAAACAAAGTGCTATACATGTCTCCTTAAAAATCTTCTGTATTTAATAGCTGATTAACCAGACATATTGGTTCTATTCCACAGATACCTTGAAGCAAGTTTTCCTTGCAACTGCCCATCCACATGAAGGGGAAGATGGTTCGGTTTATAACTTAACCTTTGGTTATGATAAAAAGATTGGGTTGGCTTATGTCGTCACCGTGATACCACCAACTACAGATGATGCAAAAAGCGAAAAACCGCTGTGTGGCGCAAAAGTACTCGCTGCACTTCCTGCCTCTCGTCATCAAGCCTATTTTCATAGTTTTGGTATGACGCAGAAGTATTTCATTTTTATTGAGCAACCCCTCACAGTCAACCTTTGGAAGCTGGCAAGTGCACGACTCATTGGTTGGAGTATCCTGGAAACATTTTGCTGGAATTCAAAGAAGGCCACCATTTTTCATGTCATATCTCGAGAAACTGGTGAGGTTGTTTCAAAGTTCAGTGCAGAGTCTTTTTTCTTTCTTCATGTAGTCAATGCGTATGATTTGAATGGCGATGTATTCATTGATCTCTGCTGTTACCATGATTCGAAAATCTTTTTCATGCTTTATCTTGAGGAGGTTCGCAAGCCTGAGATTCTTCACGAGGGAAACAAAAATCATTTTATTTGTGAATTGCGCAGGTATCAACTGCCTGTAGAACAGGCAAGTGGATCTTCGTCTACAGTTCACCCTTTGTCAAAGCAATCCACAGGTTTTGACTACGACCTTCTGTCTGCCACGAGCTTAGACCTTCCTCGAATCAATGAAAAGCACAGCAGGCTTCGTTATCGCTATGTTTATGGCGCCTGTAGTTATGACAACGCCATAGATGGTCTGCTATTAATAAAGCTGGTTAAAGTCGACGTCGAATTAAAAAAAACTAGTACCTGGAGTGAAGAAGGCTGTTTGGTTTCCGAGCCAGTGTTCATTCCAACTCCCAACAGCCAGGAAGAAGACGATGGTGTGGTTCTTTCTGCTGTTTACGATTCAAGAAACGAAAAGTCATTTTTGTTGGTGCTGAATGGGCAAACATTCACTGAAGTTGGACGAGCAGAAGTTTTTGTAAGATTTGCTCCAACATTCCATGGCCGTTTCTTGGTTAAAACAAAATAATCTACGAATCAGTCGTACATACAAAGTGATTTGCAAATTATACATTCAATGTAGCTTTAACTGTCCAGGTGAAATTTTTTTTATTATTCACTTCCTGGGATTAAAAATTTAAAACCTCATTTACTTCAAGTAAAAAGAAAAGTTCTAGGCTGAATGTGGCGTAAAACTGTAGAAATGCATGATTAGCAAATTATGTTGTAAGTTGTTTTACTTTCTTAATTACAGAATAAACATAACCCAAATCGGCAAAACGTTGCGCTGTACTGTCTTCGTAGTTTTGGATTATATTCCAGTCTAGCAGAGTAGTATATGGCAGCGAAGTAGCATATTATATGCCGTGAAGTAGTATAATAAATTGTTTATAAGGGAGATCTTGGCCCGTTCTTAAAAACATTGGTCGGATATTTTACTAGTAAATATCTCCCGCTCGATTTATCGACTTGACATTTTGATTTCCCAGCGAGGGAAATTAAAATAATTTCAAACCTGTGTATTTGAGCTCAATATAATCTTCTTCGGAACCGTTCTTAGTATCAGTCTTAAATTTGCTCCCACAAACGGCTGCTCACCCAAGACTCACATTCCATTCCCTTTCTTCTATATTATTGAATCAGATTTATGAATTTATGACCTTTGTTTCAAATCAGCCAATTGTATGTACTGATATATCCACGCGTTCTGACCATTCTTTCCCCGTGAAATACGATACCATTAAAATAGCTGACGTTTACTGCTTTCGTAGATTAATTCATCAAATTTGAATTTATTGCACACCTTTCTAAACACTCCACTCAATTCAGCCGTCCTTCTCTCACGAAATATGAAGTAACAGAAGCACAACCAACAGCAAGGTAAAGATCAAGTTTCCCAAAAACAAAAGTCTAACCCCTACTGATCAATTTTTGAGAATAGGAATGTGAAGATTGTGTGCGCAGCTGTTTAAGGGGAGGACGTTTAAGACCGACACTAAGAACGGCTGCGAAGGGGACTAAGCTTAACAGTAAGAGCGTAAGTGTATTTCTAATGAATCGCTTAGAAATCCTCTTTGATATGAATACCTAACTAGACAGTTTAGTAGATGGTATCGATTGATATTTTACGATTCATGTCGTGGTTTGGAGATCCGGTAGGGCTGGTCAAAATACAAATGGTGAGTAAATTCTCTAGCCGTATTGTACACTGAACTGTCCAGTAAGTTATTTATTATCCCACAACATCAACGTATATACACTTTTATTGAAATTTCTGAAATAATAACTTCCGGAAGAACAAAATTCCTGATTATGCAACGTCTACAATTAATCATATTGATTGTCAGTAACTGGGTCACGAAAAACACTCGTCTACCAATTTTTATTAGAGTACAAATGATCTGCTGTCCAAATGTGCCCTTCTATCGCACCATTTGGAATTACCGGAAGTTGGTTTCTGTACAAAGAAAGCAACTAACTGGAGGTCTCACCTCGAATTCTTGAGCGTTCCAGGTTTTCATGCGCCAGCATCTTCCTAGCAAGCGTAACTGCCAGATGACGCGATAGACCTTATTCATAATGATGACGACTTGCACGAAAACAAGGGTTGTGGGTCAAAACAAATTCAAGAAAGCTCTGACATGGTCGTCGTCAGGTAAACCTCTACTTTTGAAGATATTTCACATTTATTTCTGTGTTTGAAGGCAGAGATTTTCTCGCTGGCAGCCACGTGGGAGTTTGTCCTGCTTTTGCATTGTCTCATGACCCGTGGAGACCGCCATCATTATGAAAAAAGTCTATATGTGAGGCGATGTAATTGTCAGACGAATGACCTGAACTCTAAGGTTTAGAATGCAAAGAAGTTTGCACAGACCATATGTGCACCTGCGTCAAGCTCGTTTACTCCGAACTATAATTTCTGAGCTCCAGATCCCCAACCTTCTGATGGCTGGTGAGACGTTTGTCCAAATTTAGAGCATTTACTCTTAATTGTATATATTATGTTATGAGGACGCCAGCTGTCTAGTTATTAACTGTGCAACAACGGGTCACATATTTAATAGTCCTTTCACAAAAACTATTTACCATTTGTCATCAGTTGTGAACTAAAAAGAAACACTCGACGCGCTGCAATGGATCAGCTGTTTACTATGCTGTTCTACTTTCCTAAGATGGCTTAAGGTACCTTTACATTGCAGTGGGGCCTATTTCTTGTTTAGGGCATAATTTTTAATAAAAAACATGTAAATTTGAGTTCACGTAGCATTCTGATAATGCTTCTCAACTTAACATGCAGCTAAGCCAGAAAATGGCCCAATTTATCTCAGTGTGTAGACCTAGTATTATACACACGTAAAAATCTTACCAACAACCTCACTCAACAACCAAGTTCGTGGTTGTTGTAACATTGCTGTTCACTCTTGTTACTTCGTCATGCCGGAACAATATATTGTATCATGTATAACCAGCACTGTTGACTTAACTTGATTGTTAAAAAATCTAAAAAGATTGTTTTATGCCGCTCAAACATGAGCAATGTTGTTAGTTGGGCAACATTGTTCGTGCCTGTTCAATTCGCGTTATTTGTGGCTAGCACTCTAGAATTTTTGACACTTCCACGAGAAACCACGCCAAAACGAACGACGGCGTACCGCAGAAATGCTGCTGTTGGCACTTACACACCTGCACAAAAACAACAAAAATTTTCAATTCAAACAAATAATATATATTATTGACGCGAAAATGTGCTGGTGGAACAACCATGTTCTTGCTTGCACTTCCATCACCCTGAAACAGCCCTGTAATAATCCATAAAACATATCGTTGTTCAAGTCTGGTCGTTCATCAAGTGACGAACAGCCTTTTCGAACATCCGAAAACAAGCCTGTCCGGACAGCCATGTTCAAGCTGGCCAGTTCATCCTTGTCCAAGCCTGTTAACAGGCAAAAACAATCTGTGCGTTTTTACGTGTGTACTCCATGCATTATCAGCGTGCTTTGGTCTTGATCTTATTCACTTATTTATTTGTGTTGCAAATAAGTACATTTTCTTTCGCAGTTTTGACGGTTCGAATCAATGAACATTAATTTCTTTCAGTCACTAATAAAACTATAAAGTCCACTCTCAACATACTTTTCTAGCAAAAGGTCATCGGCTATCAGACATCATTTTATGTCATGAAGTACGCTATCAAATTCTTCTCAGTTGGTCCACATCATTGGTGAGAATGCTATGAATGGCAACAAACATCTTAACCAGCATAAACATCAGACATCTAGGCAAACCTCAAAGTGTATCCAGACATATGAAAGTTGGACAAAAAATGTCGACCAAGTACTGCCGCTTAAAATGGAGGATGTCAGACGACAGCAACAAAGCTTCTCTCAGTCACCATTTACATAACCTGTCCTCTAACTTCGGAATAATTCGGCGTAAAGTTGGACAAAACAATGTTTTTCTTAAAAAGCTTCTCTGATTAGCAACAAGGCATATGTCTGCAGAAGGAAATGAATAAAGAGTAGAGAACATAAATACTGTTCATACTTGGTTATTAATGTTATTATTATTACCTTTGGAAGAGCTCTTTTGGTTCAGCAAACCTGTGCCTCACCATAAATGCCACTAAAATTTCCGCAACCTAAAAAGCAAAATATTGCAATTGTTAGGGATACATAATTACTGATCCTCACCAAAACCCATTGTTCTCTCTCCGCATTACATCAACGATTACAGCCTGATAAGGTATTTTATCCAAGTCTCTGAAAATGGGGACCGTCCCTTTTGTTATTAGGGAAATTATTAGGGGTAATTAAATGTGCTAAAAGGAGCTGGCTGCAATATTTTTAATATTGCTGTGTGCTGCTGCTTTTTGAACGTTTAGAATTACCTTTGGTAAATTTCCCTGGTAACAAAAAGCATCGTAACCGTCATTTGTCAGAAACTTGGAAGAAAAACCTTATGAAAGCTAAAATAGTTGATATAACGCAGCCGGCAGAGTAATACACCAGTTTAATAACCCTAAGCCAAAACCACAAAGCCAAAAGTCTAACTTACGTTTCTTTTCCTTGCATTCGATGAGCGTGACCATTTACCTGGTGAAAGCTCTTACAGGTCGTTCAAACGGTGTTGAAGTAAGTCAACACAAGGACACTGTAAATACATGGATGACGGCATCGCCGAACCTCGAAATATTACTCAATTTGATCTTTTAATGCCGTATTAGAATTATATTGTACTACCAAACAGGGCTCTATCGACAGAAAACAGCGTCAAACTGCTAAAGAATGAAGTAAATCGAATTTCCTTTCCTCTAAACACCTGGATTTGAAAATACCGCCTTGCTGACCGCACTTCAATGAAAAAGGAAATTAAGATCGCTTCGCTGGTTTAGGTACCTAATTTGAATACGTAAATTAAGCAATAGCTTGGCTGAATTTGGCAGAAAGATTGACTGTAATGAAGTAATTAGTCATATTGAAAGTGCTACTCTGGTTTCGTGGCCAGCAAAAGGTACATGCAAATAGCCCAAAAACTTTTCTAGTTAAAAACTAAAA
>JBAHVQ010000534.1:27814-50913 GCA_036872915.1 Nanipora kamurai
AAATGTTTTACTAAGCGGGGTCACCGGGTATCTCCCCTTATATAAGAGGTCACCGGATATCTCCCCAGAAATATAAAAAGGTAAGAAAATAGCCAAAAAGCAAACCGAGAAGAGAAAAGGAAAATAATATTCGTTTTTATTATTTCTTTCTCTTCTCAACTCTAATTGATCTGTTTAGAATGTCCAAATCATAAGCTCTTGAAAACTTGGTGTTTGACCACAGGGTATCTACCGAGTATGGAGCGCATGAAAGGTGAATTCACATAGGACGATAGTGGTTGGATCTGTTTATCGCCCAGCGTCTAGCAATGTCCATGTGGATTCCGAAATTGAAGTAAAGTTGAAACGGCTTATTTAAGAAATCTTAAATGTAAGTTGTCGGTGTTGACGGTGGGGATGGTATTAATATTTATAATGCAGAAAATAACCAAGTACACTTACCTTGTCAGGGTCGTCTTCATGAACCGCATGGCCGCATTTTGGTAAGATTTGCAACTGAAATTTTCCTGATTTAACGGGGGAAAAAACTGATGTACTAATGTATATGATAAACATAACACTTACAAACTCTATAGTAAGCTTGACCCACTTAGAAAATCAAGTCTTAGTACAGGTGCATTAAATGATGTAGTCTCACCTTACACAAAAATGGCACTGGCTGACCTAGACGTCCTACAAGACGACCATCACGGCTATCATAACCAAGTAAACTCATTATCTAAATGATGACGCAGTTAGCAAGGTCTGTGAATGCATGCTTTCTCACTTGTGTGAAGTCTTGGAGAGACAGGAAATTGTTAACTATATTAAATTGTCATATATTTTTGTGTTAATTTTTCGGGTTAAATGTTCGCTTTATGTAAGTATTGTTTCCAACCTCCAAAACAATAGATACGTTTGTAAAATACAAGCGTAATAACTCTATTCAATTGGCCGCTGATCTGACCTTACCTTACACTGGTTCATGGGTTCACGGGTTTTATCACTTTGATTCTTTTTTCAGCAAAAAGCTAAATGTTATGTACAAGATGAACTATTTAAACTGGAAGTTTAGACCAAAATCTTCCACTTTTCTTTTTTTTTTCTTTAGTAAAGTTGTTTCGTCCCCCAAATTAGAGAAATTGATTTTTTTTTGTTTTAGCAATTTGACTGATAATTCTTACAAGACTAATTTTGTCAGCACCATTAAAAACATAACACGACAGAATGCCGTGCAAAACGAGCTCCCCACAACATTCCACTTTAGTTGCTTTCTTTTATTGAGCACCGAATTGAAGAAAAACCAACCTTGGATATGTGCTATAGTCAACTCTTTATCGAGACGATCTCTTCCTGAAATGATTAAATTAGATTGTTGGTCAAATATGTACGAGGCCATAAGCAATTGTGGTAGGTGGGTAAACGGCTTATGAAAATCTACCTTCTGGCATAAAAGAATTTTTCACCTTCGTCATATTCAACTCTGTTGCGTAGCTTAAAAACTGATTTTGACTACTATACAACGACTACTGGCCTACAGGCACTGGAAGCGTGAGGGCAATGGGGACGATCGGCCCCACAAAATTTTGCACACCTGTGACGCAAACAGTCAAAAACAGGTTTCTTTAGAAAATAAAAATTTCCTCGCAGCATCCCTCACACTCGCTAAACGTATAACATTGACCCGGAAGTTCTTCCTGCCCACACTCACCTAAATTTAATGCTCCACTCGTGGTTGATGGTTCATGGTTGTTCTAGTTGTTTGCGGTGGTTCACGGTTGTACTTGGTGGTTTGTTAGACTTAAACCACAGACCAAAAGAAAAACTACGAATCACCACAAACCATCAGAATATATGTATGTATCCATGTATGTATCCATGTATGTATGTGGATCTGACGTGAAATAGACACCCTCCGTGAATATTACCATGGTTACAGGTTACCAGAATTTCTTTGGCAAGCACCATGAGGAACAAGTGGGCATTTTGTCGCTGACCCAGAAATAGCAGGCTCAAAGTTTGTTTCCAAAGATGCAAATCCTTATTTAGCAGCTTGTTTTTCGGCTTTCCGGTTGTTCAACTGCAATCAAGTGACGAATAATCTTGCCATTTAGCACACATACTTAATTCAAAGCTACATTACATCATCACCGGAACAAGAGCGGCATGGTAATCATTCGAAAAATATGAAAGAATTTGCATTTGTCATCGACGAACGAGATTTTTTATACTATACAGAACCAATTGGATACAAGATATGAGCTAAATGTGAGTTGAATTGTAAAATACATCATTTTCTTTCTTTAAAAAAGTTTAAAATACTCCTTAGAGGTCTAATAGTACTAAAATACAGAGCTTGAAATAATCTTCTGATGTCAAGTTCCAAGATCAAGCCAGTGATCAGACCAGGAGAAATGCGTACGACATATTTTTTTGGTGTTGAAAAGTTATAGCTAAGCTATAACTTTTAATAGCTATGGGTACTACGGAATTATTAAAAAGGAAAAAACCTCCAAGTATTTCATTGTTTTCAAGGACATAATTCCTTGTTAGGTTTAAGTGTTTGCAATGTTTAGCTTTTCCATGTATTACTTTTATTTCGATTTCAGAATCATCCTCAGGGTAATATGAAACGATAAATTCACATTTAACCTACACTGCTGAAGTCAACCGAAAAAGTCGACTCGAGCGGGATTTGAACTCGCACCTTCGGGAATCCGGTCAGCCGCTGTACCTGTTGAGCTATCGAGCCTACAGGGATTGGAGGCGAGTTATTACCCAACTTAAGCGTATGAGATATTCTCGCAACAACTTAACGCTATCCACCTTTATTTTACGCTAGTACCTTTATTTTGTGTTCTACTCCATTTTTCCTAATGTTCACTTGCACTTTTTGTTGTTTATGCTGAATTTTTCAATTAGTTTGAAGTTATTTCTATTTCTTTTGTAGAGAATCTGTGAGAATCTAGCTTACAAAACATAAAATACCAGCTGAAAATAAATATGGTGAATTATTCCAACCACTGGAAACTTCAACTGGTCTCACATGGCCTCTGAAGATTGTGTGACAATTGATGTGGGGGGGCAAATGACGGTCTTCTTTCAAAAGTCATTAAATGCTGACATTTCTCAAGCAACATCAGCGTTTATGTGTCAGTTTTTTTACATTTTAGAAGATATTAAACTTCATTTCTGAGCATTCAATCATGCCAAGAAAACTTAAATAACTCATTTATTTAAAAGTTCGGATATACTTTTAAATTGCAATTATTTGGGACCTCTTGTTGCAGTTTGTCCATGACAGATTGATGGTGATTTCCTGTCACTGTTCTGACATTGAATATAACATGTCTGTATTTACTGGCGGGGCTATGACGTAAGTTGTAGTTTGAAGTAAGTTTCTCTCACAGCAAATTTATTGGCAAAAAATGTAATCATATGTATTGATGAAAATTATGGTCACAGTGTTTCTACAATCTGGGTCAAAACCCATCAGAACTAGGAATGAATCATGTGACCGAACTGATTTCAAATCAACGCTAAAAGCTTCTAAAGAAATTATTCTGCAAAATCTCTGTTAACGGTTACAGTAACTTGAGGAAAATCCACATTCTTATTGGTATGAAAGATTGAAAATTATATTCGTATGATTTATCGATAACAATATCAAAATTTAACACAACGTGAACCATTTTTTGTAAAAATACCACTCATTTGAAGAATGGAAATGCATACTGTATTGCTTTTGTAGTTTTTTAAATAAAAAACGTATCTTGCGCGTAGACGAAACCCCGGCTACATCAAAGTTGTTCGAAATAATTTCTGATGCCCACCATTTTGAAAATGTTTACTCAACCCGGCCCGTCTATTCAAATTCCGTGCTTTTCTCGCGTATGGTCAGTACAAAATGCCCACCTGTTACCATAAGGAAGAACCTCGCAACCTTTCCTCCCTTAAAATTGAGGAAAAGCGCTAAAAAGTGGGTTTATTTAAAATGACAACTTCTCCATACTTAACCACATTTTTTTTAGTGTTACCATACTTCATTGCGCCACATAAACCCTAAAATTCTTAACAGATCTGGTGGTGATATTCACCGTCCGGCAACACCTGGAACACCTCCGGTTAGCTGGAGTAGCCGCTAGTGTTCATTGACCGCGTCAGTGCCCAGACTGTTGGCTAATATTGTAGAGGATGGCTAAAGATAAAATTAATGCTGCTGGTAATAAGTAAAAAGCTGGCAAATATTGAAAACCTTCGTAATAGTAATACAGGTGAATAATGAACGAACGTCTGATCGCATGTGACGCCATCATTGTGATGGTGCAGCAACATTACAAACAAGACTGAATAGTGATAAAAACTATGGCAAACGTTATAAAAACGCTGAATAGAAAACAAATGGCTGGCTAATGAATTGAATGTCACAAAGACAGCTGAATAAGTTACAAGACGCTGGATAAAAATACATTAAATAAATTCTCTACATTATTGGAACAACGGATTCTTAAAGAAAAACTACTACAGTGAGTGAGGGATCTTTCAACTAACAAAGAAAGAGACAGAATTTTATCGTTTACACGATTGATAAGCTTTCTCAATTTGTGCTTTTTGGGTAATGTTATTGAGATGTTTGTGTTTTAGCGTGTATTAATGATAGCCTTATAAATAACTTACAAAAGATCAATCATGCCCGTCATCCGTATATCTCGGCTCTTGTCAGTATCTCTCCAATACAGAACGGTCACTACTTTTGGTGAATAAGGGTTACGGTAAACTGAAACGAACGGACATCTGATACAACCGATGCAATGAGTACGGCTCAGTTATGAAGCAACGCCATGAGATAACTTTGCGTTTGCTGCATAGTCATAAATGCTAGTCGAATTATTAATTCCAAATCTGCAATACCGTATATCATGAAGTAGAAGTGAAACCTAATGAAATTAGGAGACTGTAGATCCGGCAGACAACATAAACTGAGGTCAAAAATATACTACGGCTGTTTTAGTCATACTGTACTTAGTTTTGTTTCTTTCTTATAACCCCGAGAGTGCGTATAAAGTGAGAACGAATAAAACATACCAGCAACAAGCAGAAGTTTGGGAATTGGACAAGAAAGAAACAGTTGGGACATGTCGTTAAACCATCCTAGAAAACATATCGGAGAACACAGTTTAGTTTTGTGAAATAATTTTTGAAAAGAAACTGAATAAATATGCAGTTGAATTTCATTAAATCTTTTTATTAAACCTGACAAGGGATTATAATTATTGCGTAAAAGTTAGAAGATTAGTAGACTGCCTAATTTATGTTGGAAAATTCTGAAAAATTTATCATTACCTTGTCTAAGTTGTGAAAATACCACCAATTTAAGATTTAGATGCGAATAAAAAATGGTTTATCTAACGCAGATAAACTAGCCAGGTTGAGTCCGAAAATACCGACGTTTGTCTATGGTTTTTGACCTCCCGAAAAAAAAATCCTGAGCCTCAACGTTTACAAGATTTTAAATCAAAAGACTGTTCATGATGACGAAAATAACGTACTGATTTGAAAATCAAGCAGTCATAGTTTCTTTTTCAATAAAATATTTAAAGATTATCATATGTTTCTCTTTAAAATTTATTGTGTTAACGTTTAATTCCATTTAGGCAAGATGAAAGTCAGTGCTATTAAGTTTTCGGCACCAAACAGGAGGTTTATGCAGTCTAAGTCTCCCTTCCAGGGCGAGTTAAGAAAGTGTAGCGAGGAGTATACTGGCATACCCTATAAATATCTAATATTATTATTTTTTATTATTATTACATCTGTTAGTTCAGTTAAAGACATGTCACAGGTTATTTCTGGATATATTATTGATTTTAATTTTTTACTTGCCGATGTGTTCCTGAGGTCATAGGGTTCCCGCCCAAAAAATGGAAACGGTCATGATCACAAAGGGAAATCAAAAGGCAGGTATACGCTACTGACAGAACAAATAACTTTAGACCCACAAATAAAAATGCATTTGTCTAAATAATCCACCAACCTTTCCAAAAATGTTCTGTTTTTGAAAGGTCAATCCTCCACTTGTAATTACACTGCTCCTAGAAATACGAAATTTTTCAGAATTTTTCTACATAAATTCGGCAGTCTACCAACCCTTTAACTTTCTGTTTTATACACTGCCTACGCAGTATGCGGTGCCAAATGCGTCAAAATTACACAGAACATTGGAGTCTCATTAAAGGTTAAAAATCTCAACAAGTCATAAAAAATTTCAGCAAGCATCAGAAAATACGTGATAAAATCTGAAAATCCGTGTTGCCGCGACGAATACCCGTGTTTGATAAAATTTTGCGTCCCAGCGTGCTCACTTGGTGAGATTTTTGCTCACAGCATAATCAAATAACCGCTGACTACTTTATGGGGCTTTGCCGAATCATTTTCGCTGCTCTTCCTCTGGCATTATGTGGTGTAATTCAATGTCTGCCAAAAGTCAACGTTGTCTATCAACAATGAACTTTACGTTTTAACATTCATTTTCGATAACCAACAATCAAGTTTTATATATACGTTCCTCAATGATATGTTGCTTGCTTAGTCGAATGAGTCAACATCGAACAATCAAGTCTAAAATGTGAAATCGACTTTCGCGATTCAGTGTTTAACTTTGCAATATGGAATCGAAATGCACGATGCAACGTGTATTGAGCATCGTTATGCAACATTGAATTTGTCATGTGATATCAAAGGACACGAATGAATGTTTAAAGTTGCAACGTGACATCGAACATTTTAGTTCAACATTCGCTTAATTTTATGAACTTGATAATTTTAACCTCAGTGCTGTACATAATCCGTCACTACTCGTAATTGCAAAACGAAATTGCAAATCAAGAAGTCAAACAGACGTCTCACGTTGACGATTTGGGTTGACGGTGTATAAAATGTTACAGTGCTGCTTTCCGAGCCGAGTTAAAATGGAGTTAATTTTAGAAAAAACAATTTCTTATTTTCCACGCTTAATGAGCTGACAACCGACAATCAAAAGTTTATCGTTGGTTATCGAAGATGAATGTTAAAAGGCAAAGTTGATTGTTGATAGACAACATTGACTTTTGGCAAACATTTAATTACACCACATCATGCTAGGAGGAACGAGACGGCAAAAATTTCACAAAGTAATCAGTGGTTATCTCATCAAGCTGTGAGCAAAAATATCAGGCAGTCTGCAAAAATCTCATCAAGCAGCACGCAAAAATTTTATCAAGCAAGTGTATTCGTCGAGCCTAGACGGATTTTCAGATTTTATCACGTTGAAATTTTATATCACTTGTTGAGACTTTTAAGCTTTAATGAGATTTCAACGTTTTTCGTAATTTTTACGCATTTGGCCCTTCGTAATCGTTCTCCCAGTAAAACGTTCAGACATGCACGTTTTAGTTCTTGGAGGAAACAGCAAAGAAAATTATACTTTCAGCAATTACATCATCAGTTTTCGGAAATGTTTATAGTAGGCTTTGACATTCTGTTTGTTCAGCGGTTGTGCTGTACACGGGACAGGTCATAAAATATTAAATATGAGGAAACTCCTGGAGGGATACCAAAATGGAGGTAAGAAAAAAGTCAACTACTAAACATAGTTGTTTGGCAAAACGTTAATCTTCTTACTTCTGCAAATAAAAAAAAAGCAAAAAAATTTATTATTTTAGAGGTTTTTGGTTCCGCACTTCTCAGTCATCTGAAATGATTGAATCACTGTTTTCTACAGAACCCTACTACCACCAAGCACTACTACTGCTTTATGAAGAAGATTCAGCTTGATCAAAACGAATTTTTCTCCCCTGGAAATGTGCTAAGAACAATGAGAAATTCGTTATCTCTTTACATTAAGCCTCAGTTTTGAATTCCATTTTAGTCAAAATTTCCATCCTGATGTTCAACTTCGTTCTTTACTCTCAACTTAATAATTCGTTGACTTACTATAAAGGTTTCAAATTGCGAAGGGGCGTTAAATCAAATGATGAAGTAAACAGATCTCTTAAAATTTTGTATTTGAAGTCCATTTCATTATTCGGCGACCAAAGATCTTCAGCAATCTTTGCTATGTGAAGAAAATCAGCATTTAGGACTTGAAAATCTCCTAATCTTTTTTTTTTTTGACTGTCAAATTCTTACCACAGGTATAGCGATTCAGCTACGCATGTGGGAAAAGCTTTCAGGGTAGAGCAGGGGGAATTTAAACCTTCAAACCACAAATAAAGTTAGCCAAAAACGGAAATTTGTTGATACAATGCGAAAGATACGTGGAAAATGCAATTTGCGATGCTGGTCCCACTACGTGGAAGTATAGAAAGTGCTGCCTGATGGCTTATTGGAAGCTTTTACTTCGGTAGATTCGGTTGAAAGATCTAGGATTTTGTTTTTGTTAGACAGGAAATAAAACAACTTTCTAATACATGTCTCAGTTATGATTTTCTTCGGGTTTTTCTTCATGCATTTTTAGTCAGTTTGAGAAGTGTCAATCATAAAAATTCCGTCATTAGCATCCAAAATTTAGTCGCATGCTTGCTACTGTTGAGTGTTGATATATCTTTTATTAAATTCTACTCCATCGAATCACTAAATGTAATTTAAAAGGTCCTAAATTTTGTTTGACAAGAATAGCACAGGAAAAATCACCATTATTACCATTGATTGTACGCCCTTAGCGTTAAACGGTTCTCCCTTGCAAAATCCGCCCGCCATTTTTTAATATAATCTCGAAGATATTAATTCAGTAAGTAACCACGCAAGATTTAGACATAAAATTGATTGAAATAAAGGTCACATTTAATGTTTCAAGTGTAAACTGTGGACCCGCATCGCATTACATCATTTTTCACTTGACGTCATAGCTGCCATGTAGGGTTACTTAAGAAAAGAATTTTAATAATTCTGGCCGCCTAGCTAACATGGCTGCCATTCTCTTTGTTATTTGAATCTCTGGAAATTGTGTGACAACGGTCTTTTTAAGTGGCAAAACTTAGCAAGCCTGATAAAAGGCAAGCTTTGACGTCATAGTCTCGGCAGTCACGAATCAAAGCGAAGCTCATTGAGACTGTGACGTCAAGAGAGCTCTCGACTCATTCCTTCCAAAATCGGGCTGTTTAATTGCCACTCCTAATCATCAAACTTTAAACATGCGATATAACGTTTTTTTGAATGAATTTTGAGATTAAACTTCGCACGATCTCTAACTGGTAAGAAATATTCCAGACTATCTTAAAAAATAATACTCAGAATACCACTTTAACGAAGACATTCACAGTCACCCATAAGTAAACGTTATATCTCCCCCTCCCCTCCCATCGTTCAAAAAAATATACAAAATCAATATATCAAGTAAATTAAAAGCTCCTCCCAACTTTTAATTAACACGTACCGTCGTATTTAACTCTCGCGCTTGGTTTGTGTTGTTGGATGAGACCTTAGCATCTAAATTAGACGGTTCTGCTTCAGATATTATTGGCAATCCACCTTGGGTTGTGGTGGTATATTTACAACAGACAGCAGATGGTTCATTTTCATTACCAGAAGAGGATTCACACCTACCAAACAATAAAACTTTTGCACTGGATCGCTTCGAGTAAATAATGCGTTTATTCGATAAGTATGGATTTAATGCCAACAATAGTTAGTTAAAATTGTGGAATCTGTAACTCCCTCAAATCCTTATTCACGAATACCAGGTCGTTCCTTGTGTTCTCTGCATAGCCCCTTTGTATCGCAGCCAGAGTGAGTCTAACCCTAAGATCTTGCTTTAATTAACATAGCGTATCGTGGCAGTAACGTTGGTCGTTAAAAATTAAGATATGCACTGATTAGTATGCTTAATTCCTTCCCTTCCATGGCGACTTTTATTATTTTATAAAAGTAGAATGCAGCGTCGGCAGTATTGAACGGCTTGTAGATAATCAAAAGGGTTGGGAGACTGCCAGAACGTTTCGAGCGAAGGTCATTCGTTGAAGTGAAACATGACGTTTTTACGTTTACTCTAGCTAACGCCAAACAATTTTACTCGACAAAGGGAGAGATGTGGCAGTGAAGTAGTTAATTTTAAATTATAAGTTAATTAAAACTATTTTTCTTTAAAAATGTCTGTTTACTTTAGTTATTTAAAGATGTGCCTGCTAGGCAGGTGTTGAAAATTAGGACATTAGGTCAATTTCAAGGTACAACCACCAAGAAAACTCCATAATTATAGGTTTATTTATCCACTCTTTAGCATGGGACAAGCAGTGTGATTACCGATTTTTTATTCATGTATAAATTATTTATGTAAATTAGGATTTTTTTTTATATAAACAGATCTGTTTCCTGGAACTTGTCTTGATACAAAAGGTTTGCCCCGAAACGTTGACGATGTTGAAATAAAGAATTTTCTAATGATGACTGTAAAGTCGGATACATAATCGTCCTAATTTACATGCACATTTTTCTTTGCTTTTCTTGGCTCAAATGCTTCGTACCCCTAAAATAGTTCGTAAATATGCACCTTCAGACGCATTCGTTGGATAAGTCGTATACAGTAAATGCGCTCAAACTGTATGCAGAATCGGAGATTTACTTTGACTCGCCTTGTCCATCGCCATACAGCTCGGCCGCTCATACTATATATATTACAAATAATATAATACGTGTATATTAAATACAAGAGGTAAGCAAACTTATAACTCGAAAATACTTAGTGAAAACATAAAATGAATCATTAGACGATAAAAATTATGACAATACGGAAAAGAATTAGTAGTATTTAAAATCTGTCAAGAATGTTCGTTCGCTTTATTCGATTGCAAGAACACTGAAAGTACTGAAAACAGTCTCCTAAAAATACATGCTTCTAACGCGGGATATATTTTTCCCTTTTATAAAGTAGCAATCAGTCAACTGACAGACGGAAATGTACTTACTTCACAAGTTGTCCTTGCATTGAAACTTTTGCAGACTCTAGGTTGTGCAGCTGGCCACTCCGTACACTGAAATAGGTCAAAAAATATTTTGCCCAGCAAGATGGCTATAAAAGATTTTCTTCACCCGCAAGGAGTTTTATATTTATTCGGCGTACTTCATTTAGGCTACAGCCAACATGTAACAACAACCTCCAGTGAGTTAGTAGGGTTGAAAAACTTTCGTTCGAGGATTAATTTAATCAAATTGCAGTAACTGGCATACGTGGCTGGAGATCCCTGACTAGTTTCGAACTAATTTATGATCATTAATGTCCTAGCTCAGTTTTCCATCGAATTCAAATTTCTCTCAAGTATCACATATACATACCCGAACCAATGGCGTATAGATTTTGTTATTACGCAAGCAGAGCTAGCCTTTTTAGCATGTGGCGGCAAGACCAGTATTTTCATCGATAATGGTAACCGCAGAACTAACGAAACAGTCTCCAAGCAGTCAACAACAGCAGTGGAGTTTATGGATGTTTTTCTTTCGGATAACTACTGATATTTAAGATCGTGGAAGACCTAGAAATAAATCCGTTTTACTTAAGCAATGCTTGTCTGTGTGAGAAAGTTTTTGTGTCGCTTTAATACATTTAAAAGCAATAATAAATGAAAATTATATGGCGGTGACCCAGCACTGTTTCGTGCGTCACATAAAAACGGACGCAAAATTTTTTATGCGTTTTAAGTTTAATTAAAACGGAAAGATTTAAAAACGCATACGTGTGGACCTAGCCTGAGAACAAGTTTTATGCCCGCAAAGAGTACACAAAGGGCAAATGCAGATGACCTCAGCCGCATGAAATTGTTTACAGTTGTCCTTTGACAATGCGCTAACCAGTCACGCATTGGTTAGCAGACATCAAAGTTTCTATGAAGTCACAACAAAATAAATACCTCCATTCTATAGCTTTCTCTAGGGAGTTAAACGTCTTTGGTCTACCTTTCAGAAAACTTTGCATCGTTGATAACGCTTCCAAGGCGGTTCCTGACGAGATAGAGAGATAACACGACTTTACGAATAATGCTCTGAAAAACAACATAAAAACCAGTCTGTCGATTTAAAATTAAACGAT
The DNA here is from genome assembly GCA_036872915.1 of Nanipora kamurai. Classification (NCBI taxonomy): domain Eukaryota; kingdom Metazoa; phylum Cnidaria; class Anthozoa; order Scleralcyonacea; family Helioporidae; genus Nanipora; species Nanipora kamurai. The sequence continues at coordinate 39,849 of JBAHVQ010000534.1, forward strand.
TGCTATATTTCCTAACATATCGTACCTTCCACAACATCGACAACTACCAGTCCAATCAAAGAAGGCAGTAGGTGCTCAGCTGCAGCGTGGATTGCAATCGCACCACCCATACTAAAATATGCATAATGAAAAAAATTCGGCTGAGCTACGTCTGAATTTGGATTAAGGTTAAGTCCAATGGTTTCCGAGGCTCTTCGGCTTGAGGCTTAACTCAGAAAAGATAAATCAAGCGCACGGGTTGATTTCCGGAAACGAAAATTAGCTCATTTGTGTCTTTAATTGATGGTCACACAGTATCGCTTTACGTTATAAGTATTCACATTTCTGAAGAGAAACGAAAAAGAAACATTCAATTTGAATATTTTTTTCCAAAGTTGCAAAATTTCCGCCCAGGGTTATTCAAAATTTGTTCGAAACTAACCCCCGAACTGCGGTGTCATCAGTTGTGAAGTCAAAGGTTACACGCAACAGCTGTCATTGCCGGTAGTTTGTCTTGTATTCGTTTCCTCAAAGTTTTGAAATGTCCAATATTCCTGAAAGTTATCACCTCACATCGACACATTCATGGCATTTGGCCTCTGTTCGCGTGTTGAGCCTTTAACGTCACTTTCCAGTCGAAAGCTTCCTGGTCAATGATTTGGGTCATTTCGGTTAAGGCGGCTGTAAAATCTATAGGTCGTACCTCACTGATATTTTGAAGCGTGAATGTAAACTGCTCAATGAAAACATTCTATCTCAGGGCCTGTTAAATAGCTGTCTCCAAAATACCTGTGTCCCATTAAAATAATCGGTGGATGGTCTCCAGGATATATTGTTCCAATAAGATCATGAATGTCTCTGTTAAGAATAAAAGTATCTCTTTTTACAGAGAAAAAAAACAAACCTTATGTTCCATACCAGTTGATTGCATAAAATAGTTTACAACGCCTGCTCATTTATAAACTTTCCCAGTTGTGAACAGTTAAGACATTTCAGTTTAATAGGAAAATAGTAAAGATCAACAAAAGTTTAAAATAAAAATGTCACGATGGCAAAGACGACGTCTTTAGCTCCTTCCTGTCCGTGTAGGTCCTCAGTGATCTATGGAGATTTTAGTATTTTACTCTGGCTAACACCAGACGATTTTACTCGTCAAGGGGAAAGTCCTCGGACAGGAAAGGGTTAACAAGGTTTAAAACCTATCTCCTTAACTCCTTCCTGTCCCTGTAGGTCCTCAGTGACCTATGGAGACTTTAGTATTTTACTCTGGCTAACGCAAGACGATTTTACTCGTCAAGGGGAAAGTCCTCGGACAGGAAAGGGTTAAGGGGTCTAACTCGTTTCTGCCCTGAGGTCCTCCTTTGGCAAGAAGAATTATCCGGCGTTAGCCACAGTAAAAATATCAGAAGAACTACCTGGACGGAAAGACGTTTAACCAAAATGAGACGTATCTTCAAAATCTCAATGGTCCAAAATGTAGAAAAAAATCTTTACAATGTTATTTCCGACGGTTTTTCACATTGAAAGTTCGACTGGGACTTGATGAATAATAAAACGACTGGGACAATTTTAAAATGATCAGTAGTTCAAACTATTGGCCATCAGTTCTCAAAATATTTGCACATAATGATGATTGAAACATTTGCCTTCGTGAACAAAGCAAATCTCAATTTTCAAACGTAACAACAGCTCACTGAAAGACCTCCTTGGTAAGACCTTAAACATAAAACCATAAACCATTAAATTATATAAAAGTATCATATTAATGTTAGGATGAAACTCTGTACATAGTTCCTCACACATGAAGTAACTTTAATTGGAAAAGATACCAAACGGGCCTGCACCATTCAGCATGTTTCTAACTCATAGATTTTAACATATCGTTAGCTATGGGAAACAGAAACAATAACCAACTATATTCTAATAATTACTTCAAAAGTGTTTCAGTGGACAGGTTCAGATCATCTGAAGTTCTGGTGTCTCCTACAGAGGACAAGAAAAGAAACAGATGGCGTGTCAAAGTAAACTCAAACTCTATGCTTGTTGTCTCTTTAACAGCAATAAACCCTACTTTGAACAACCGAGCTTGAATTTTGACGGCTGAATCGTCAGTATTCCATCTTACAGGGGTATTCAGCAGATAAAGTATAAGTTTGGTTGTTCATAACATGGATAGCACCGAAATTAAAAAATCGGGTGATGTGGGAGCTTGGTATATATCAGAGGACTAAGGGACGTTCGTCAAGCTCATTTACTCAGAAAAACGATTTCTGAGCCCTAAACGGGAATCGAACCCGCAACCTTCTGATGACCGGTAAAACGCTCTCACCATTGAGTTACCAAGACTCAGATGGTGATCTAAGGTACAGGTTCGTCAAGTGTACTGCCTAAGCGGATATCACGATACGATAATAAGGATGATTGAAATATTAATAGCTGAACACAAAGTCGGTTAATGTGGGAGCTTGGTATATGGACGACTAAGGGACGTTCGTCAAGCTCGTTTACTCAGAAAAAGATTTTTGCGGGTTCGATTACCGTCTAGGGCTCAGAAGTCGTTTTCTACGTAAACGAGCTTGAAGAACGTCCCTTCGGATATATCTACCGGATAAGCAATCCTGGCTTCGCACTGTCTTTGATGATCGACCTCCAAACTGCTGTAAATAGTACACAAGATCAGGGTTTGTTTATTTGTTCTGGCAACCAAAACTCAACTTAGAACTTTAGCAACAAAATTTCTGTTGGTTTTTTAATGAGCAGCTTAATCTTGAGATGCAGTTTGACGGAGAAACCTCGGGTCCATGGCCTTCTACTCTAACAGCTGGCCGATTTCACTAAATACAGTTTACCACAACTTTTTATTGTTGTTATCTTAAAAGAGTTTTGCCCCCAGGTTAACATGAGCTTCCCCCTTCAACTGTGACACTTGGGTCTGCCACTTTTTGCGTTGTGAAATGTTGTAACAGGGTACCAAACAAGTGCTTTAGTCACCCTACATACAATTGTAAGAATCATTTGAACACTCAGACTATATTACTCCTTACTGCCTGAATATTTATATATATCTATACTCAAAACTCATTAATAATTGATGAAGAAAACACAAAGGAAAATCATAACCGTAACGGATCTACATATCTGATATAGATCTCGCTCACTTTTGTAGTCAAAGTATTGCGGTTCGGAAAATACTAGAAATACGTGTACGCAACATCCCCTTACCAATACTACTAATATAATATATCCCCTGAGAATAGGAATTTTTGAAATACGAAAAAAAAGTTAACTACCAGCCGAAAGTTCTCTTAAGCAATGACAATTAACAATTACAACTGAGGAATTTCGGAGAATCGAGTACCCATGTCCTAACTCAGTCTGTCGTAAGTGCACAGTTCACTTGAGGGGCCTGTAAATCAAAAATAATTCTGCTAATGTAAATTTGAACCTTTTGAGTTAAAGATAAAAAAGATTAATTTAAAACAAACTTTAAAAAAAAGGAAAGGAAAAATGTGAGAAGAGGGTTATGCCATTGTCAATATTATACCAGACTTTGACACCAGTATATCGTATGTCTAAAATTAAAGTAATTTACAAGTGTCACAAACAAAACATACTGTAAGCTGGAAATTAGGCAGCTAGCAAATTTTTAAGTTCAATATTATTACATTTTGCTGGTAGGTTCACTAGAGTATTAAAACCAAACAATAAAGAGAATTAAGAATTTATTATCACTTCTTCTGCAATTGTACTACAATGGAAACTTACAGTAATAGATTGTAAATTGCGAAATTTAGCTCTACTAGATCATTTTTAAGTTCATTTTAAACTTTCATATTTTAAGTTTCTTTGTTTTACATTATTATCAATGTCATTCCACACTTTCTGATATTAAATCTTATTAGAACCATTAATTGCTTCTAATCTGTTGAATAGAATAACAAGATCCTGTAGCAAGTCTGGTGTTATAGTTATGGTTTTGATTAATAGGATGGGAAAATGTTTTGGATGTTTCTAGCGGGATTAACCTTGTCATACTGTAATGATAACCAATGCATCCTGTAAATATTTCACTGTGATAAAAAATAAGATCATGAAATTTCAGAACCTTAAGTTTAAGTAATACTGTGTTTACATGATCATAAAAATTGGAAAAGGTAATTAATCTACTGTAATGACTTTCTTTTGCAAAGTAAATAAAGGATTGCTTGAGGAACAGTGTTTCCCCAAGGTACCAAATTGTATGTAGTTAAGTAAAGGATAAACCAGTGGGTAGAAGATAATACCAACATTGATGCTACAGTGACAAAATGTCTTACTTTGAACATAGCACTAGTATTATGTTTGATCATCTAAACATTGTGAATGATTTGAAATGTGTCTTTTCTAGTTTAAGTTATACATGTTGTCAATCACCACATATACTTCCTTAAGTAATTGGCTATTCAATGAAAGTCTTACTTTATAATTACGTTGCTTTAAAGTAAATGGTTTGAACCTGGGAGAATCGTGACATGTTTGTGGAAGTTGATCGTCCAAGTTAGTGTAGTCTTGAAACAGACTGGTCGAGAGGCTTAAATAGCTAACTGTTACAAAAATAGAGATGAATAAATGCCACAGAGGATTAGGGGCAAGACCAATTAGCGGATCACTTTTACCATGAATTTGATTTACAAAATTCCCTCACGCATTGTTCTACGTGAGGCATGGACTGTACAAATCATTCTATTGAAAGCAATCGTACTTTACGTAACTTACACTGGGAGTACACCGTTGGGCTTACAAAGAGCAGTTTTATCACAAAAGGAAAGTACAGGTAAAAGCTTTTTGAAGAAACGTCAAACTTCAATGAAGGGAACCATTCACCTGAATGATTTATGTATATACCGGCGTGAATAGTTCGTATTTCCTAGCTCGAATAACCTGTCTCACTCTCTTGTTTCGTTTCAAATAATGATGCAGCGCTGATCATCCCTTCTCTGATCCCATGTATAGACATACTTCGTAAAGGATTTCTCTTGTTTACTCTGGCTGCTACAGCAGTAAATGCATCATCACCAGTTCTTCGTACAACCATATGGCCGACCGATGACAGCTCGTACCCGACATTCCCTACCATCCTTAATCTATGTATATAACGAGAATTTAGCGAGACTCTCTATTTCTATACTATGTACAGTTTGTGGAACACCACGTTTTATTTTAACGCCAAGCTTTCGACCTGTTGACTCAGGATTTCATCAGAGCAATTACCTACGGCCCATTGCCTGACGTCATATATACAAAACAACTGTTAGAAATCACGCAAGACAGCAACACTCCAATAAAACTAAAGACAACTGAGTAAAAGAATTAACCGAACGGAGCCGTCCATGTGCTGTTCAGTGGCTGTCCTTCTTGGCAAATCGTTGGATTTCTTGCTATTTCTATGGATTCTCTCAAAAGGTTTTGAGAAACCATCTATTGCATCTTTGTGTGAAAACAACACTTTATATAATTTGTGCTGACTGCTGTGGAGAACCTTCATACCAGTACGACAGAGAATTCGCTCAATCTTATGAGACCCTGGTCCTATGTACGGTAAACATACCGAAGGCGCATCTTCGTAATTGGTTGGCTTAGATCTTGACGGAACCATTGACGAGTCGATCAATTTCTTCGGAAATCCATTCTTTATTAAAACAGCTTTAAGGTGATCCATTTCACCTTGTAAATGCTCGTCGTCACAAATTGATCGTGCTCGATGAACAAGGGTCTTACACACAGAGGATTTTATGCTAGGATGGTGAAAAGAAGTGTAGTGGAGGTATCTGTCGGTATGTGTAGGTTTGCGATACAGTGTGACTCAGAGATCCATCAGCCTTAACCGTGAGCAGAATATGCAAAAACGCAATGGAGTTGCTCTCATCTTGTATTTCCATCGTGAATTGAATAGAAGGAGGGATACTGTTAAGGTGATCTAGAAATTCAGCCAATTTTTTAAGACCGTGAGAAAAATTGGCTGAATTTCTAGATCACCTTAACAGTCCATAAAGCTGAAATATGGATTCATCCGTAAAAAGAACTTTTTTCCAGTCTTCCACGCTAAAATGTTGGAATTTCTTTGCCCATAACAATCTCTCGTGTTTGTTCTGAGCTCGTAGTAACGGTTTAGAAACTGCTACTCTTCCATTAAGACCAAATTTAGCTAATCTCCTAACTGTTGTTCTGCTTATTGGTTTTTCTCGAGTGTTAATGACGGACTTAATGTTATCAGCAGAGACAGTCCTGTTACGCAACGAGGTAATCTTGATCGAAATACACCGAAATACCCACGAAATACACCTTGGTCTACTAGACCTTCGTGTTGTAACATACGATTTTGTTTCCTTAAACCTTTCCGACGTTCGCTCCACAGTACCTTTTGACACACCTACTTTTTCAGCAATCTTCCGTTGAGACAAACCTTACGAACTGACAAACGTTACGCAACGCAATAATTTGTCCTCTCACTCCTTCACTTAGATCTTTAGCCATCTTTTGTAAAGGTCCGCACAGACACTTGATTTACCTTACTTTATCACTTAATGAGACAAAAATTAACAGCAACAATGTGGGAGAGAAATGCAGGAAACAATACGCATGCTTCCAACACCAAACACTATAACTATATTTCGCAGAAAAAATTTTTTCCCCTATTTTTTTGAAAATGGCCAGTGGACTCATACTTTTGGCCCCCACTGTGTATATATATATAAAGCATGTATAGACAGATACAGATCGGTTGCGATCATGCAATCGTTTTATTAACGCACATATTCCGCTGAAAGGCACAATGGCACACCAAGATCAGGGAAGGCTACACAATGTTCACTGGGTCTGTTCTTCTGTGGGAATTTCGAAATTGTGAAGACACGAGCATGCCGTTTTAAGCGCTTTTAAACGTACAAAGACCAAAATGAGAGTTTGAGATATGGTAAAAACGTCTATTTTATGACATCCTATGTATTTTAATGCTACCGCAAGCTTTCGAAATAAATTTCAAATACGTAGTACGTCTCCAACATGAGAACTGGTCATATTGATTGATATATGGGATGTTACATTTGTGGCGAAGACATTTTTACTGTGCAATTGTAATCACCTCATCAAGATTCGCCAACTAAAAATCTAGTATCTGCAAACGGTTACGTGATATGTTTAAAGCAGCACGTCTTATCCTCGATTTGGATGTCAGATTCTCTGCAAGTGATGCCTTATAGCAACTATCCAGGAGAAATTTGGAGAACAGGAGAAGCGGTAATCTTTTTATATATAAATGCAAAAATAACTATTTTACTCATGAGTTTGAAATTAATCACGAGCAGGAATTTCGTAATTATAATACAAGATACAAATTAGATATACGTAAAAACGTAGCTAAACACAGATGGGGTCATTGGACAACCGTAAATCTTTCGAATACTGACTAGAAATTGTTGGACAATACAATAAAAACAACCTTAAAACGTTTAAGCGTCTACTACGTAACTTCGACATGTAAACCATGGACAAGTCATTATATTTTTACGTAGTTCGCCCTTAGATAAATTATTTGTAGTAGTTATTTTGTAAGTTCTACCTTGGTTTTATACCTTTACTCATGTTTTGTTACCAAGTATTTTTATACTTTATATTTTATGTTTAATAACCCAGGACCCTTGTGAAAAACAGTACATGTGATGTCGGCTTCCTGAATGAAGATTGTTTACATATATATGTTCATACAAGCATAAAAATATCAATAACATCTCCATATGTGACTCATCTGATCACTTTACTACTGAATGCTGAACACGAACTTAGTTCATGTGGGAGCTTGGTAAATCTCAGACAGCTAGTGGACGTTCGTCAAGCTCGTTCTCTCAGAAAAACGATTTCTAAGCCCTAGACGGGAATCGAGCCCGCAACTTTCTCACCAGTCATCAGAAGGTTTCGGGTTCGATTCTCGTCTAGGGCTCAGAAATCGTTTTTCTGAGAGAACGAGCTTGACGAACGTCCACTAGTCGTCTGATCACTTTACTATTGGTAATGATGATTAAATTCATTTTTAGCAGGAAAAATTAGGACGTTATTGCTATCTTGATAATAAAGGCACATAATACACTAACTTAATAAAGGTGAGGTCAAGAACGAATCTAATATACGAACTTTCAGTCATTTTTGGGATAATATAACGCGTTGATTTTTTTTTTCGTCTAAAGCCGACCCTGCTGGAAAGATACAGTCTCATGTCCTTTTCCAGCAAGCCTTCTAAGCCACCCCCGTAGGACTGTAAATGTTCGGAAAAATATAAACCATTGTACAATAAAGTTTTTATGATGTCCGACTAAGTATGTACGAATTCCAGTTCATTGAGGTCTCTGAAAGCATCGAAAATATATCACAATTCAAATTGAAATATGTTTGAAACGTAAGTCAGTATAAAAATTAATTACTGAATTGTACCTAGAAAGAGGTAGATACGTAAGTCTTACGGACCTATTTTCTGACATAGGATACGACATCAGGAGTTCTCACACCGAGAAAGTTAACTTAACGTTGATTGTACGGAAGTACTACTCAGGACATTGATATGACAAGACTCAGTTGATAAAGTACACAAGTAGAGCGTTGCAGACAACGAACATTCCTAAAATAAACCTCTTATTTTTCTCTTTTCAGCACATTAACTTATCAGTGGCCATGCCTCAAAGAACGTGCCGTGGTTACGATACCCCGATCAATCCTATTTTTTACCCACCGACCGTAAACATTTTTTAAGTCGCTGCTGAGTCATCGCCGTTGTGTTAGTATCAAGATTTTGTTTTTCCTCGCCATTGTAAATTATGACAAAATTTAACAACAATACTGCACAATTAAAAATAAAAAATAAAAGCAAAATTAAACTATATTTTTTTGGCATCGTACGATGTACCGATGTTAGCACGGGAGCGCCCAGGCAGAGTCAATGATAACAAATTGACCACTACAGAAAGCCCAAGAAGACTGGGCTCAGGGCTCTGGGTAACTTATACTAGTGCTCGCACATGTTACTCAGTCTTTCCTTCCGGGGTTTCTTGTGCGGTCGAATTACTTATCTTTTTAAAAAATTAGCATCCAAACACTCCAGAACTTCGCAGCTGCTAGCCTACTAATAGTTTCCGGCATACATAAACAGTTAACGGATGCCACGCAAGGGAAACAGAATTTATGTCATAAAGTAAACCTCAGTCGCAAACGATGGTTTTCTATCACGCATTACTTACCGTTTGAACAAATTAGTAAACCCTGAGTATGGCTTTAAAGTTTAAGTTTTGATATTTACCATGACCTCGGATATCCAAAGCAAGAATTCGACAGTGTGAAAGAGAAGTCACTCTCACCTAAAATTTTTAAAAATTAAACCCTTGACGTAAAATTCTAGGACAAAAAGTTTACAGAATTTGATAAACACGCTAACATAGAGCCACATCAATCAATGGACGGTTTCTGAAACACTTACTGCAAACAAAGCCCACGTTAATGCAGAAAATCCTCCACCATGTAACAACAACAGAACTGGACCACCTGACCCAGACTTATATACTCTAAATGTCTATCGAATAGTTAAGTTGAAAACTGAAAAAAATAAACATGTGCTACATTGCAGGCATATCCCACGCGTTATCATTTGACTACGTTCCATCAAACTATGAGGAGATGCCACTGAAATGTCGTGTAGATATTTTGTTATTACAGAAAAATAACTGTCCACTTATCAAGTCTCTAGAGCTTTCAACTGGCATTTAGATTTCCATCTAGAGAACCAAAATTTTTCATCCAAAAGCACATGATTGAATGAAAACCTAGAGCCCAGATCAGCTTACAAGTTATTTATTAATAAAACTTAGGTAAGCCATAAATTTGTTTTCGTGTAACTTCTTTATAAGTTAAAATCATGTAACTTCTTTACAAGTTGAAAAAAAAATCAGGCTAGACTGGAGTAACATTTATTAAAATTGATATAACAAGCAGGAAAAAACTGAGCCTTACCAACCTTTTTTTTTGTACGATGAAATTACACAATAATGAGTAAACACATGAACTCAGTACTCTTCTATAACTATGCTTTTGCCATTTTTTTCTTCTATAGGTAGAAGCCAGACAAGAAACACATACAAAGAAATTTGTTACAATATCCAGTAAATCATAGTCAGTATAGAAATGGTCTGGAAACCCATTGTTCTAACGTACTGTTTAAGTTTGTGCACGGTCACGGCGACTAAACACCAAAAGAATTATGAATAATGGAGTCAATCTATAGGAATATTTGCTCTGAATCCGCCAGCAGTACTGTTTAAATGTTAATAACCATGAAACAAAAGATTTGTGCACGGTCAGATCCCTCCCAATTACGCGTAACTTACCGCCCACCCTATCTGTTTATTTCTGTTATGTTTGGCGAGTTTCTGGACCATATTTCTTGATTAACTATGAGTTAATCATTTCGTACTTTCAGGTTCACTTACGGTAGGTCATCCACTGACTGATTGCACTATGCATGATCGAATTTGAGGTCATCGTGTTAACACGATTTACAATGCACATGAACTATCGACATAAACATGGTGACCAGTGGCGCGCATAGGATGTTAATATTGGGGGATGCAAGGTCAGATAAAAACGTTTCTGACAAGGAGTGTTATTAATGACTGACAAGAAAGGACACGAATGCCAGTGTAGGAGAATACCTCAAGAACTCAGTGATCATGCTCCGTCTAGGGCTCAGAAATCGTTTTTCTGAAATAACGGGCTTGACGAACGTTCACTAGTCGTCTAATCTTGATGCCTGTTGGTCATCTGATGATCGCGCCAAGCGCGAAACACCGTGTAATGACAATTGAGAAATTTTAGTTGGAACATCAAATAAATAAATAAATAAATAAATAAATAAATAAACAAACAAACAAACAAATAAATATATATATATATGTGCGCACGCTCACTGCTTGCAGTTAGAGCACTCTGGCAACTGGCTTTGATGTCCCACATTTGTGAGGCATCAAAGGTGACTGTAAATAACAGTTACTTTCATCCTGCTCATCAGCAC
>JBAHVQ010000534.1:62747-77251 GCA_036872915.1 Nanipora kamurai
AAATATCAGCACATGTGTGATTATCAGTTTTAACAATGGCTGATTCGCTCATAAAACACTGCGTATTATATAATAATAACAGATTAACCATTACTGATGAATGTTAAATATTCTGTGTGAACACAGTTTACTATATCCACATACATTATGGTGACTTTTGCCTTTGATCTCTTATAAACTTTCACTGTTTATTTTACCCAATGTCTCAAATTATTACTAATTTACTTCAACTTCAGCATCGAGACGCAAAAATGCAAAGAATTTGTTTGGAATGCCTTTATCGCACATTGTGGTAAGACGTAACAATAAAAGTTGACGAACAAAACATAGCAAGCTTATGATCATGGCAATCAATTGTCAATTAAAAATTTAATTAATCAACTATTTTTTACTGTTAGGGTATACGTTATTCGTATCAAAGGTGAAAACAACGCTACAACATTGAGGTTAGTTATACTTGTGAATATTTCCGTGAAGTTACAGCGTCTTAATAATTTTTTGAATGAAGATTAGCTACATGGAAAGGTTACGCTATTCCCTTGTGATGCTGAGGAGTACTTTCTTCGCGGCTTTTAAAAAGTCAATTATCCCAAATTTAGGATTACATGTATCACCATGAAACATTTTCAGAAAATAAAGTCGTCTTGAAAACTCGAGATTCGAGTCAATATTAAAATCATGAGCTGTGACCATATCATTAATAAAATAACCACTTACGTATCACTATTTACATGTTATGACGCTCATTAATAATAAAATATGAGTGTTACCAAGAAGCGTGTGTTTGTGAAGAGCGGTTACAAGGAAATTAACAGGAAGTTATCAAAACAATCAAGACGTGCTGATTTAAGTAAGTGAAAAACGACAGTTCTTCACTAGCCTTATAACCCGAGTTTAGTTCAGGTTTATTACGTACTTCTATAATTAAAAGTTGCTTGGAATTGATAGACTTACCGGAATAAAGAGTTTTATTGTTATCAAAGAAGAGATTTTTCATGCAAGAAGATAGGTTATTCAGTCGATCTTACTAATTTTGTTAGTAGGCAATCAATTGAGTTTACTAGATGACGTTTCTCGGAATATGTTGCATCAGGATATCCTCGACTGATTGTCCAGGCGGAACAATCAATCTTTTTTGCTTATTACAATAATGTGATGAGCAAATTAAAACATGTGGTGGAGTTTCCGCGAAATTTTTTTTTTCTTCTAGCCATGACAAGGGTGGACTTAGTAAGGGCCACCATATCCGGAAACCATAGCAGTTGCTCCAAGTTAAAGTGGTGTCATATGTATACAGATGGATAAGACATTCTTGTTCCCGAATTTATTTATTAAGATATAAACTTAGGCTATCTTAAGTTTCCTATAGAGAGACACTGTTTCCTTTATAACTCTTGTGACATTTGGTCCTGGAAAATTCTTGGCCTAGGTCATGGCAGTTACTTATAAACTGTCTTTTTTCTTCCGCGTCTATTTTGAAGGTGTTCATTTTGCTTCCTTTTGCAACTATCGTATTCTTTTACATAAACAGAGGAGTGAACCTGATGATAAGGAGGAAGTGTAATCGGGGCACAACTGAAACGATGTCCTTAATCCATGTATTCATGGGTTAAATATTTATTTTCAATTTCGTCCTGATCACCCATCATTCATCTCGTTAGGTAAGCTCTTCTATTGGTCGGCCGAACATTAGCTCTATTTTTGAAACTAACCAAACCTCCCGGTTTACATATTCTCAGAAAGTATACTTCGTATAAGATCGTGTTCTCCTGGCAACGCTCTTTGAAAGATTCACGACGAAACTTTTGCACAACAATTTGCGTTCTATGGCATTAGTTTGAGTACACGTGAGAGCATTCTATAATACCGCTATGCTTTGTATATTTTTATATATTTATTGACGTTAGAATAGTAGATCAATGCCCCATGTGCTACATTCAGTAACTGTCTCTGTGTGTTGATAGTTCTCTAGTAGTTCTAGTAGTTCTCTAATAGTAGATCAATGCCCCATGTGCTACATTCAGTAACTGTCTCTGTGTGTTCATAGTTCTCTATCTATTATTGTTCCCAGTGCTATATATCATTATCAAATTACATTGCATAATTATTCAATCACATTAGATCACATTACACATTCAGCCTCAGGTATTCTGGTCCTAGTGAGTCTGGAGGTAGCTTAACATGTTGTTGATTGAAGAGGTCCAAGAAAGAATTTTGGACCGAATTTTCTTTCGAGCACAGCTCTTCGAAAAGAACGGCCTTATCTTTTTAGACGATTATGTCTTAAATCTTTCTTACCTTTGATAATGTAAGCTAATCAGTGAGGATCTTCAAGATTCTGACGAAGTTCTAGTCCCCTTATGACAACCTTGTATTGACAATTTTCCTGTTGTATGTTTTTATAGTCGTCTACGAAGCGTCACGGATACCTTGTTTCCCAAAGGTTCAAGAACAGTTAATCCTCGAGACCTTCCTTTAAATATATTTGTGAAGATCGTGCACTTTATTTCACATGTAATTAGATTATCTTTTATCTTAGCCTGTCAGTTTTTCGTTTTCAGGTACAGTAACCTGTCATTTTTCTTCTTTGATGTTTACTTCATGACATTTTTTGTTTTTTAGTATAACTTGGATTTCGCCATGCAAGATATCATCTTTGACCTTTTAAGTGTAGGTCGTTTTAGGCAACTTCATCCTGAGGTATGTATTCACTTTCATTTCACCTCAATGCACGAATTGTTAGCATCTGGTCTCAAACCAGGAGTTAACTTTTGTCCAGTTATACAAGAAAGAATGGTTTATAGTGTAGATAATTCGAGAACTGTCATCTGTAAAAACACTATAATTTACGGAAACTTTGAATTCGGGGCTGAATACATGATGAATTTCCACACAAACTGAAATATCAGTCCGATTAGCCTGGGCTCTCCAAGAAATTGCTTAAAAAATGTCTCGCGACTGTAAGATGGCAATTTCAGTCATGGCTGAGTTTTTTAACCTCTTGCGAATGCCAGTAAATTTTACTTTAGCTAACGCCAGACGATTTGACGCGTCAAGGGGGAGGCTTCCATTAAACCGGTTCCGTAAAGGGTTAAATTTCAAACCGGTAAACCGGACCGAGTTTCTTCCACATAACGGACCGTAACAAAGGAACAACAGCTCGTCTTTATATGTTAACTATGTTTTAAAAGTCCTGGTATTTTTTACCATGGGAAAGCTTGGATGCTGCCAGTCATTATGACTAACTAACCGTGACAGTGGACGCCATCAGTTTGCCGATTTTTATTCCGTAAACAACTTAGCTACAGTCCTGATACAACTACTGTTTTAATTCTAGAGAATGAATATTGGTCTCAGGGCTTTCTTAGTTATTGTTGACAGTCTACAAAAGAAGGTAAATAATATTTTTTTTAATTTATTTGATTCATTGTTATAGTCGAGATTGTCTGTTATACCCTATTAGATAAATTAATTTTAGTTATCATTAGAACACCCCAGATGTTCATAGGCGTTCAATAGCGTGTTGTGTAAGCTTCGATAACATGCTTGTTTCTTCCCGATTTTAGTTTTTTTATTATTATTGCAGGAGGGTGATCCACCAATGCCTAATACGACAGGTACCCTACCTTCTGGTAGCTCCCTCCGAGTCAAAAAGAGCTTCTTAAACAAACCGTTAACTGAGGATGCTGCAAAAGATTTGGGGATTACTAAGCACTATCATAGGTAAGCCCAGAAGAAAAGAGACTATTAAGATAAGAGACTAACGACATTGGCAGATGTTGTGCGGCATGCGGTAGCTTGGTGTTTGTAGATGGAAATTGCACATGCTGCTCAAGCTTATAAACTAAGAAAAGTTTTCTGAGCCCCTGATGGGAAAAGAGCCCATCACTTTCTGATTGCCGGCGAGATGCTCTAACTATTGAGCTTCATGAACTTAGATGGTTCAGTGAAGGTTACTGTGTATGCTGGTTCATAGTTTGCATGTGTACTGGTAACTTAAGGCTCGGCAAGCCATGTAGTCCTCAATAAATTAACTATATTGCTCAATGTTGTGCGGCATTTTCGTTTAGCTGATTTGAGAGCCTGGTATGAAAAAAATTATTCGTTAATCCTTTTAATGCCGCCGTAGCAAATCTGCTACTTATTAATTTTACTCTAGCAAACGCCAGACAATTTAGAAAGCTTACCACTTAAAGGGTTAATTGGTAGCTTGGTGTCTGTAGATTGAATTGCGCATGCTCCTGAGCCTCTGACGGGAAACGAGCCCGTTAACCTTCTGATCGCCGATGAGATGCTTTGACCATTGAGCTTCATAGACTCATATGGAATGACGAAGGTTACTGTTTATATTGGTTTGTAGTAGACATGCGTACTGCTAACTGAAGTCTCGACAAATCATTTAGTTCACAATAAATTAAGTATATGTAGATTCAAATTGTGCGTGCTTGATCAAGTTTATGAACTCAGAAAAGTTTTCTAAGCTGTCGAGCATGCGCAATTTTAACTTTTTTTTCGTCTTGAAAATATGTTAACCATGGAATAAATGTTATCTTGACGAGAATTGCCAAACATATTAGTATACCTTAAGTCAACCCTTCGTTTCCCTGGGGTTAAACTTGAGTCTTACATAAGTCTCGGCTGCTTTTTGGCATCCTGATGGGATGCAGGACGTTATTTCATTACGGAGATTTCTTAATTACGAAGTAGCAGCACGCAATGTGATTGGCTATTGGCTGAGTGGTCCTTGCCGTTATAAGTCAACAACAGCAAGGCTGACGTGACTTCTTTATGGTGAAATTTATACATGTATAGCTTTTACTACAATAATGAATGAAGGAAATACCTGAACAGAAGCTTAGCGAAGTCATCTACACAACAAAGTGTTTTACCAGCATATTTTTGTCACTGATACCCCACGGAACTGCTCACAAAAGCTGCGTGGGCATTGCATTGCTCAAAACTGTAACGCACACTTTTTGAGTGAGTCAAACAGCATTTTTCTTACCGTTTAAAGAGATTATTGTATAAAAGAAATAAAAAACTTAGTCGCAGCGCGATTATCGAATTACAGTTGCGCTGTGGAAGTTAAATACACCTTCGAGAAGCTAGTAAAACACTTTCTTATTGTCTCTTATTGTGTTTTACGCGCATCTCTTGTGTGTTTTTAACTTTCCTCGTACCGTTATAACTCTATCATCGCTGGCGACACGATTCTTATTTCTTGGGTAAAATACATGGAAAAATAACGTTGTGTGAGACGTATGCGATTAATGAAAATCGCTCGGCTAAGAAAATCTACTGAGAATCCCGACTATTTTTGTTCCTCTTCGTCTCTCTCGAACTTTCTCTCAACATTAGAGGTTAAATTTTATCGGTTCTACATTGCTTATATGATTTTCTAAGGCAACTGGCATGTTTTCTCTTCTAACAAACTTCCAATGTTTTTTTGCACTTAATTACTTATTTTATGCACTGTTACCTAGCAATTGCAGCGTTTTCTGCCAATCAGAATTGAGAATTTTTTCATTTATAGTATTAGGGCTCATAACCAAACTACGTTTTGCATTGTGCGTGCATTGCTGTTCAATTCTAACCTGAAAGAAATAAGTAGTGAATAGTGGGTTATGAGAGTGAGGTGGTTGCAGCTTTTGTCAAATTAATCTTATCCTAATGACATGTACCTCTGTACATCCATATGGGATATAACATCTTGTCTTTTTTGGCAGTGTGTGCAAGGCTCTGACCAACATTCTTCACAATTTGGATCTACAAGTTGGTCGACCATTGATGAAAAATAATCCCCAGTGCTCGAATAAAGAACCGTTCGACATGATAACGTAAGTTGGAGAATGATATTTATTGGGGTTTATTATTATTATGTTTCTATTCTTTGTGTTTTGACTTTATACGATTAAGCCCTTCTCCGGCGGGATTTCTTCCCCTGACAAGTAAAATCGTTTGGCGTTACCCAGAGTGAAGTGATACAAGTCTAGCTTTAAACGTGATCGTCCTGTCACCAACTTTGGAAACAATATTAATTACTCGTTGTTTGCGAACGTTCGCGAGATGATGCTCTGCTTGCGTTGATTTAGAAGACTTGTAATCGACGTGCAGTTAGACGAGGAAAAGCCCTGAAGAAGGATAAAATTAGCACTATGATAATTAACATTAGAAGACCTTTGCGATATAAATTCGAGTGTTCAGATAAAGAACCTTTTACTTTCATTGTGGTAATGTTGTTGGGTAGTGATCGGGTTTTAGAAATTATTATACAGTTTACAATAAATTTTATGTTTATGACGTTGTCCGTTGCAGAGGCGAGAGGAAGCCAAAGATTGATCTCTTCAGGACGTCTGTTGCATCTATTCCAAGGTTCGAAAAAGGGACACTTCCGTGGAATTAGTAAATATAAAAAGTGGAATAATATAAGTTATAACTATTCAAGATTTCTTGTAATTTAGAACGATGTGAGACGACTAGAGGACGTTCGTAAAGCTTGTTCTCTCAGAAAAACGATTTGTGAACCTTAGACGGGAATCGAAGCCGCAACTTTCTAATGACCGGTGAGACGCTCTAACCATTGAGCTACCACGACTTAGATGGTGAGCTAGGGTGCAGGTTCGTCATATGTACTGCCTAAGCGGTAGTCACGATATGATAATAATGATGGAAATCACCGGTCATCAGAAGGTTGAAGGTTAGATTCCCGTCTAGGGCTCAGAAATCGTTTTTCTGAGAGAACGAGCTTGACGAACGTCCTCTAGTCGTCTGATGTTTACCAAGCTCCCACATGAACACACTTTCTGTTCAGCATTAGAACGATGTGATTGAAAATTTATCTGGAAAGCCATCTAGTGGTATAAGTTCAAAATTATACTCTAAATCACTTTAGTACCGATAGGGAAAACATTCAAAATGTTTTAGTGCTTGAGTTAATTTAAAGAACATTGTTGGCAATCATATCATAGACTTATTTAGAAAAAGGTTTTAGAAAAAGCTTTTTGACTGCAAAGATGATTAATTTTTTCAGCATAGGCGAATCTGAACAACCAGGCTTAAAATGTAACTTCGTAGAAGTAAATGCCCAGCAAATGACAATAAATAACGTCATAGTGGATCACACAGGAAATGGTAACCATTTTATCATTTCAAGAGTAACGCTTTGTTGTATTCATGCAACATCACGCCAGCATGAATAGAAAAGGCGAGAGTTGCAACTAATTACTTATGCTTCATGATGACGTTTGAGTGCAATAATACCAATAATACCAATACAGGCATGTCTCAGCTTTCAACTATGGAAGCAGCATGTGAACAAAAGGATGTAAGTCCCAATTTACATCAGATTTGTCGTCGAACCCTCATGGCCCAGTGGTAAGACAACCGTACCGGCAATCGAGAGACGCGGGTTCGATTCCCGTAGGGGAGCACACAACTTTTCTGAGTTTTCACAAAGCTTGAAGAACGAGCCTTTCGTTGTTTATGTCCAAGCTTGCAAAAAACACCTGCACTCTACGCTCTGTAGATTGAGTTTACTCATATAAATACCATATGGTTATTAACCCGTACATTTGTTCTGGTTTGGTAGTCGGGATTTCTAGTTGGAGTAATTCATGGGTGAATCCGGTATGATGTACTCTTCATAATATGTAGTATCTGTGCTATATAATTTTATTACTGATATTTTATAATACGCAGACTGATTCCTGATGGGTTGAGCAAAAGTGAAGTAGTTGGGCTACTTTCCAGATTAACTATTCACGTAGATGAAGAACTGAGGAGGTATGATACTTTTCTACAATATTTATAAATTTGTTCAAATATTGTCCGAGCGATTAACCTCTGTCCTGTTCACTCTATGAACTCAAAATTTTGTATCTTTGTTGGGTACAAAGCATTTATTTCTTCAGTTTGGTCGTGTTAAATCCATAGAATAACTAGTTTTATCACTCTAACTGTCCCACCTTTACTTCTTGTACCAGTCATTTTTGTTTCGTTAATTCAATAACCGTAAATGTTGCGTTTGTGGATGATTTTCTACGAATTATTAATTTACCGGTCATTATTTTGGATTTTGACTAGCCTTGCATTCTCATCTCTGCAAAGCTTGATTATCGAGTTTGTGGAATGGAGAGAAGACGTGATTGTAGGTAAGTGCTTCCGTTACGGAAGCAGACCGTAATTGGAAAAATGACGTATTAATAAGTGTAATACACACGTGACAATAAAACAGAGTTTCAATTGGCCAACGTTGAATTGCTACATGAAATATGTATATTGATTTTTGCAGTGACCACTAAATTTCGGTCATATCTTTTATATTATCAAATGTTGCTCTATTATCTGCTAAAATAGAGCAAACCAGATGCACTTTAGTAATCAGCCTTGAGGTAAGACAGCACAATCTTTGTGACCCAAGTGACACACCGCTTTTCATCTACAGATAAAGCACCATCTTGAAGTGTTCGAAGTTTAAAACAGACTTTAGCGACGGTGTGTTCTTGCTTCCATCCGTTCGTAGAACAGTACTGAGGATTGCTATGGTGGCCGCGTCGTACAAGATGAGTCGTAGAACTCATTCTGCAGGATGCACCCACAATATAAATCCTCAACTGACAAAAAAAGTGCGTTTATAGTCTAACGCTGTAGCGTCGTAAGTAGGGGTTTTTATGGTTTTGAAATTCCATTATTGCCTACAACGTCAAAAAACAAAAACTACGCCAGAATCAGATAATGCCAAAAACCTTGAGATAAAGGTGATATTTGACACTAAATCCCCGTACAAGTTATACTCGTTACTAAATGCCGCCTAGTCGTAAGAAGATTAATTTACCGCGGAGTTTTATCAAGTCGTTTGGAAAACTATTCCAAAGCAGTCATTCAGTGCGTCATTTAAACCTTTCGTAAGCAGAATTTTCAAGAGAAATTATAATTTATTCAGTACACTTAAAATTCTTTTGAAAGTCTATTGAAATCTGTTTTTGCATCTAATTTGCATTCATTAATGTGCGGCTGCAAACTAATGCGTTAACTATGACAAAAGCTTCTTTGTGCCAAGCCTTTCAAACTTTTCGTGACATTGATTAATGTACGAAGCTTTACAATATTTTAATAACGAAGTTCACATTTTATTCAGGTTTTGTAAATTTTATCATGCGAGAGGTTCAAGACTGTCACGCGTCATTGTTGGATGGTTCATTAAGAATGGTTTTAAAGATGCTGACCCAATGGAAAACATTGATAACCATGTCAGAATCAGAAAGGAAGGTTTGTAACCTGACAGGTAGTTGTTTTAATCAATAAAATAAGTTAGATTTTTATAGCCTTCTGGCTAAAATAATAAACAGAAGTCGAAAGGCATGCAAGGCTGGCTGAACTGGCGTCCTAGACTAGTAGGTGACAACAGGCTAGTACAATAAAAGTTAACTGTTGATTATATTAGCATTAAATATGCTTTCACTTATATTTACCTACCAGTTCTCGCCAAAATATTCCTTTCTCATGGTCAGCAGTTTCTCGTTTGGTACCTGAAAAACGTTGAGTAAAAGTTTTTTTTTGAAAAAGGAGTAATGAATGAATCAATGAATGAAACTAAAACGCTTTTATTATCATTTTAGGGAACATTTCAGCAAGCTGATATTACCATCCCGATGAATGCTATCCACTGTATTGAAGGATGTGGTTTGTCAATGCTTTGCAGGTAAAAAGAGCGAAAAACGAAACGCGCAAGCTACGATCCTGGCCAAAAGTGTCTGGGACACAAAGACTGATCATTAAATTTTCCTGACCCTGTGTTCATTACACTTTTGATGTAGCGAATCCCCTCCCCAAAACTCTTTTTTCAATGTTGTATGTGAAATAAATGTCTACCGTGATATTATCGGCAATTGCAGGCTAAATAACAACATTGTAAGGGGGGAAGGGGGAAGACATCGATTTCAAGGTATGTATGGTTTGTGTCCCACCACATTTGGCCATGATTGTAGGAACCAATAAAACCGGTGACAAATATATGTAGATGTAGCATAATTGCATGCCTAAATTACCTACATTTGTCGATAATAGTACATTTACCCCTTTGAAATACAGCTAGCAGCTGTTATTATTTCTGGCGGCCGACTCTAACCAGCTTCATTAGTCTTAAAAATAATTTTTGAAGCATGTTTTCATTAGGATTAAAAATTGACCTTTCTTTCTCTATTTGTTATGGTCAAGTAAAAGGCCACATGTTATTTTACTATCTGTATGTATTTTTGTTTATAGCGTTCGACAAGTGCCACGTAAACTTGCTCTGTTGTTGTTGAGAGAGGCCAGAATCCTGGGTAAACTGGTGTCCAAGGTAATGTTATCATCTACCTAATTAAATATCACCCATTTCTAAATGTGATTTAATAATTTATGTGGCAGATCAGTCACAAAAAGCTGATCAGTTTCATCTTTAAACGACGTTAAATACGATGTTATCTCACTATCCAAAATTTGTCCGCAATGGTATGTATCCAGCTATGTAAGTGTTGTCACTCAAATTTTGACCTCTAGTTCTATTTGTTTTGAACCAAGTTAATATTTTTTTATTTCAAGCATCTCAACCGTTAGTCCGTTAATCCACTGTGGCAAATACACGTTACTCAGGGATGCCAAACGTTCACAATTTTCTCTGCAGCCTGCAATGCATAGGTCTTTAATCCGGCCGTGATGGCTGTTTGCGCAGCATTACTAGACAGGTTGCAAGAGGAAGTGTTACACGTTGCAACTTGTCGCATAGCTTTGGCAAAAATAGAAGATGGTTCAACTTTGGCAGGAACTTGTCTGCAAGTTTTCGTTGCGAGACAAGTTGCCAAGCGGGACTGTTCACGAGCAAGTTGCAAGAAAAATTGCGTCGTGTAACATGGCCTTAACTAACAAGTTTTAAGTTCAAGTTATTTTGATAACAACTGATTAAAATCCAAATTCAAGTTGGGAGCAACTGTGCCTTGGATATCTTCTCCACTTCACCACTTGGCTATACACATATTGATACACACTGAGATGTGCATAGCCGAGAATTTTATTTACCTCTTTTTTATATTGTTGACATTAATCTTATACAGACTGGGGAAGAAATATTTGTGATGGACATCATTGACGAGGTATCTTCAGACATTCTGGTCAAGAGAATGAAGAATTTATTACCCGAAGATAAGGTTGGTAGTAGGTTCAGTGTGGTACATCATACATAAGTTAAGTACGAGAGTTACCTGAGTTCTCAAATT
The DNA here is from genome assembly GCA_036872915.1 of Nanipora kamurai. NCBI lineage: Eukaryota > Metazoa > Cnidaria > Anthozoa > Scleralcyonacea > Helioporidae > Nanipora > Nanipora kamurai. The sequence continues at coordinate 74,000 of JBAHVQ010000534.1, forward strand.
CATTAATAATTGATAAGATGAAAACAAAGAAAACCAGTTGCGCGACGCAGATTTGGATATGCGATTTTAATTAGCATAAAATTTCGACAGCTTTTTGCTTAATTTTCTACTAAAAATACAGATTCATTTAAGAAGCTAAATCAAACATTCCAAAGAGTGTTGCGTCCTCTATCAAAACACCCCGAAGTATTTTAAAAGAAACCCAGCTTTTCATTTCTCTGTGTTGGGATATCAGATAAAAAACTTTGTCTCATGATTGAACTAGTTCTTCAAAAACTGACTAATAATTCATGACGCAAATATAAAGGAAAATCATAACCGCACGCTTGCTTTTCTCGTCTAATTTTTGAGGCACAGAAAGCATTAATTGTTCAACTTTTTTCGTTAATTAGCGTATAGCTATAGTATAGATATAGTGGTCACCGCGAAATAACTGACCATGTTTGACGAGCCAGATATTTCGCATGTGTAGGCGCAAAGTTTATTATACCTGGCAAAATAACTGAGGCCAACCAAGTCACACCGCTGCCAGTGAAAGATCCAAGAAATGCTAAACAATTAAAGAACGTTGCTGAAATCTAGGTCGCGAACTACGCGCCCCCCCTTACAAACAGAGCTTTTCAAGCACCAAAGGACGCGAACGCTAAATTTTGAGTCCAATGTTAATAAATCGTGACTTTTTCAGTTTCACTTAACGACTTGCTGCCCGTGAACAAGGGTGTACTATGGATGAAATTCGAAAGCAGTTAAAAGACAATTATGATATTCCCGAAGATGAAATTTATATGGTATTTCATTCGTATGTTAAAGTCCGTAGCCGGTGAAGAAAGTAAAGCGTTCACGCGAAATTCTGGTCCTCTAGGGAGAACAGCGTAGCTGGTAGGGTTATCCAGTATAAATAAAAGAACTTTACTTCTACTTCAAACATCGAGATGGCCTAGCCGAATTTTTTTTAGCGTTTAATGTATCTTCTCATGCGGGCTGTTTCGAGACAAAGTCGAGCTAAAACTTCATAAAATGGAAAACAGGTTTTAGTGCAAATGAAATTATGGTGTTTCAGCTTAGTTTAATGGATGATTTTGCAAGGCAAGGTAGGATTAACTGGAAATACTAGGGAAAGATAGGACAAGACGAACAGAATAAAATATTACTAGGCCGGACAGATAGAGTTACGCATGATAAGGATAAATTGTTTTTGAGATAATGTTTATCAATAACAACTGACTTGATAAATACTATTTTACGTCCGCTGAGACATCTTTATGGTTGAACGTTTAGCATATCCGGTTTAATTTTGGGATTTACAGTCAATTATATACATCTGAGAAAAATAACTCTTCTGACACGTTGTCATGCAGGCCGTCTTGGAATCGAATTTTACTTAACTTGCTTTATATTTTCCGTTTACTTTAGTTTATTTCTGTACGTTCTTAAGGTTAAGTTTAGGGTTGATGCTGTGCTCCAAATTTTTAATTTATTTCGATTTAAAGCCTTAATTGCGAGTTAAGTGACAAGGGATGGTCCTGAGAACAGAAATTATTTGGTCGCTCAAAAATTAATCACTAATGTGATTATTGTGTGATCTTAGAATACGGAACAGAAGTGTGAGAAACGGAGGCGGATTTTTTTTCTTGTTCATACAAGATAAATAATTTTCTGACGGCCTTGCAGCCAACTTCATAAGCTTTTCAACCATATATAGCTTCAGTATATTCTATCTACCTGTCTGTTCCGTCCGTCTGTTTATCTGTCTGTCCGTCTGTCTATATTTTTAAATGGTAGAATCTGCGAAATTTATTTTTTCGTTACTTAAGAATCCGAAGCGTTTTACCAGTTGTTCGCAAACAGTTCAGAAGAAGTGTTTTTCATTACCACAGCAATTTGATTGGACAATGGCAAGCTTATTTTGTGCATAAACTAATGGGTTGTTGGCACCGGGCTTGCATGCAGACCGTGTTTCTCGCAGCAGCGTCAAAAAAATAACAGATAAATTGCGTCAATGAGAAGACTTGTAGGGCTTTTTGCGATTGTAGAACCTCATGCGCATTCATGCCACAAAGTAGCTATAACCTATCAACGACGCTTGAACCTTCGGCCATACCCCCACGGTGTAGCCCAGTAAAACTCTTTGTTTTGATAACGGAATGTGGATAGTTAATTCGTTAATGTTTTTCGTGATTTTAAATTAATACCACATTTACAAGTGTCTTAGGGGGTCCAGCCCACTTGGTAGGGCTCCCTTTGTAAGAGGCCTTAATTTCACCTCGCTTTTACTTGGGAATTTTCTGCCCTTTGAGAAGGTCTGGCCTTAGAAAGTCTCAGATTCGCAAGTGCACGTTGACTTTACCTGCCCCCTGGGTTAGCCCTCTTGAGTGTGTTACGTGGTAAATTTTCAGCTCTCCTAGGCACGATCTAGCGTAGTCAACAGCGCGATCTCGTTTGGGAGGGCTTGTGTTCCTCTCATGTAAAACAAATTTTACAAAGGATTTGATCGAGTGGCGACATCTCGGCAAAGAGGCCATCCTTACTCAGAGGACTGGCTCGCTTTCCATATAAACACCACCTAAGAATCATACCTAACATTTGCAAAAACCAGTGCGTAATTAGTCGTATTTAGAGAAGTCCTGGATCTTTCAACATATTTCTGAGACATACTTCGAAGACTAAAAAAAAAAGTCGATACCTCCGTCTTCTTTAATTATTTTTTATTACTTGTACGTAACTTTTTGGAAATTCTCGGGGCTCAAATCACGCTCATGAAGTTGTTCTAGTAAAAAACTTACCAGCATCACTACATTAGAGCTCCAAATAACCGTACTTTACCCCAAAATGTCACGTGCAGTGTGTCTTGATCACGTAGTAATAAGAGAAAATACATACGACTGAACTACCTACTTACTTTTATGGTTTCAAAGAGTCTTTTTGGTTCTACGTTAAACATGGATTTGCAATGGTTTGTTGAACGACTTCCGTCTGGTTTTGACACTGAAACTGGTGAAAGTGGCAATCCCCGTCACAATGATCTATGGTGCTCAGTTCTTTCTGAGCTGCTCATCAAACAAAACATACCAGATTCCTGTCCCGTGGCTATACAATTCAGCTGGCAAGCAGTTCACGTCAGATTATTTTCAGTTTACTCGTTGATTGACCAAAGGTATTGTAACTTCGTTGTTGCATTATTATAAGTAATAACATGGCTTGAGGGAAATTAGCGATTAAATTGCCCGCCGCCGAGGGAAGATTTGTGAAAGT
>JBAHVQ010000534.1:80596-92969 GCA_036872915.1 Nanipora kamurai
TCAAACTGCGCATGATAGTCAATGATAGTTTATTTGCTGTTTTTCACGCCAAACTATCATCAACTATCACCAGCGAGAGGTCAAACTGCGCATGATAGTCAATGATAGTTTATTTGCTGTTTTTCACGCCAAACTATCATCAACTATCACCAGCGAGTGGTCAAACTGCGCATGATAGTCAATGATAGTTTAAATAGTGTTTTTCACCCCAAGCTCAAACGGGAGCTCAAACGGGAAAACTATCACCGACTCTCATGGAAAACTTTAACATGTTCAAAGTGAATGATGATCCATGATAGTCGGTAATCGTTCATGGTAGTCCATGACAGGGCATGATAGTTTGTGGTCAAACAGGAGCTAGAGTTTCAAATAACATCGACTGTCATCGACTATCATGCACCGTTTGACCAAGGCTAAATAGGGAAGATGGAAAATGCGAATCCTGCATGCATTTACCAACCCCACCTAGGTGATAAATTTATTAAATATGTGGGGCTACACTAATAAAAATACGACTTAAAACTATAATATTTCCCCTAAAAATGCCGTCAAAGTGCAGGAAATGGCATCTAAGAGGTTTTAATAAGTTGTTTTTCGAAGCATTAAAGGGGTACCTGATACTGCTCTTTGTCATCCATATCACTACTAAACAACACTAGCAGTCTTAAATAGCTGTTTCATATTACGTGTGCTCTCCCTCTAGAAATTCGTCAGACGAAGGCAAGTCCGAGACCAGGGTAAGTGTTTGGATCTTCTATCCACAACCGGGTACTAAATTGAATGTTCAATTTACCTCTCTTTACCCTCTTTAAGCTAATTGATTTTAGAACTATTGCGTACCGGATGTAACAAACTCTAAAACAATTAGACCATTTCTTATACTAGTTGAGAAAGCAACAACAAGGACTTACATGGTCAAATGTGAAGAATATTTCTGTTATTTGCTTGATGAAACCAGTAATTAACCTTTTTATTGCGTACGGTCTTCCCTTGACGAGTAAAATCGTCTGGCGGTAGTCAGAGTAAAACAATGAAAGACATATACATATACGTTTTTGGGTGAAGTAAGTAATACAATCCTATCAAATACCGCTGTTATTTTGTCCTTACATCAGATTTTTGAGCCATTGGTGGGAAGAAAGACTCGACTTTTTGTCAGGGTTCGTGTGGTCCTTGAAATTCCTTGAATTTAATTTTGTCTTTTCGAGGCTTCAAAACCCCTTGAATTTAGGCTTCAGTCCTTCAAAGTCCTTGAGTCAAAAAGTTTCATGATTTGTTTACCTTCGGCTCCAAAAATAGAAATGCCAGTTGAAAATGGGTTACTTTCCTTTCTGTCTTATCAAAAGCATCAAAGTTTTACGCGTGAAACCATTATCCGGTATCCGATTGGTTCGTTTCACAAAACAACGGTGGCTGCCTGACACGGGATTCACTTCTGATCGAGTGGAGAACTGGTTAGACCTGACGTCAGGCGCGCTCCAGCTTGACACCTTTTGTTCGATTTTTGTTGGTCTAAGTTGGTAGAAAGGTATTTGAATTTGAGAATAGATGTCCTCGAAAATCGCAGAAAAATCCTTGAAAGTCCTCGAATTGCTTGCTTGAGAAAGTGTACGAACCCTGTTTTATAATTTTGATGCGCCTTAGTTCCGTCTGGGACTTAGCAACCGTTTTTATGAGATTATGAGCTTGACGAACGTTCCCTTATCGTCTAAAATATACTAAGCTGCCACGTGCACACATTTGTGTTTAACATTAAGGTAATTTCACCTTTGTATCATTTTTGTCATTTTTAGCCTGCTTCTCCCGATAGAGTGGAGAGTTTATTTAGATTTGCTGTTACTCTGGTTAGAAATGAATCGAGCGAAATACGCAATGCTGTAGTTACTTGCCTGGGTAAAGTGAGCCCTGCCTCGTACAAGTAAGTTGGAAGCTTGCATCTTAATACTTCATTAATCTTTATTTTATTCATTATGTAAATATTCTTAAATATTTAAAAGCGTTTTGTGTTTTTTTTTTTCATTGCTCAGGGAGTTTCTGGATGAGCTTCAGGTGTCATTGTTGCAATATGTGTTGGAAAAACATGCTGAGGTATCTTCAGGATTAGTTCCAGCGTTCATAGTTTCTTACGTAGTGAACTGAACAAAGAGCAAAAAGACACTTTTTACTTAACCTTTCCTATTGCTTAACATTTTGGAGGACCCCTCGGTAAAACCCCTCACGGTGATGTCATCTTCTTCAATAAATATTTTTATTATCTTATTTTACATCACATTACCTTACATTACATTACCTTACATTACATTACATTACATTACATTATATTATATCATGTCATATCATATCATATCGTATCATTACAATCTCAAATCATTAATAATTCATCAGCAAAACACAAAGGAAATCACTACCGGGACATTGCTTCGATATCACTACGGAGACATGGTATGGATACCTGAGGAAGAAATTACCCAAATTAAGCCAACTTTCACCTCGATTTTCTCTTCAAATACTGATTCTTTTAAGATGCATATCATACGTTCGAAAGTCTTGTTTCATCAGATCTCCCAGCATCTTGAATATTCACGATTTACGTGATTTAGTGTCTCTTGGAAAGTTCTCGGGACGTTAAATCCCAGAAATCACTTGCGCTCATTCTCTAACCCTTACTCGACGGTCTTTTCATGTATGTCCAACTTTTGGTAGCTTAAAAACCAAAGAAAATTTTAATTAATTATGTTATTCTTGTTCCCATGAACAAGATAGTTATGACTGACAATGCTATCAACACTGTTGTATGCTAAATGTAGTATGTTGTATGCATACAACATATGCTGTCGAGTCTAAACTTCTTGTTTTATTTAAATTTGACCAGACTTGTTTTACGGAATGAGCTTTTTTTAAAAAAGAAATTTACCCTTGTTTAGAACCTCAGAAAGCGGAAGAAGAGAGACAATATACGGACCTACCTTGCAAGGATTTTTGAATTGAACGCTGAACATGGCTGCTTTAGGGAAAGGTTTGCTACTTTGTTGGTTTATTTTTTTCTTCAATATTTTGCATATTTTCGGATCCCCCCTTCTGTTTTTTTGAACAGCATCGAAATCGCGGCAATGTCCTGAGAAGAGAAATTATTTCCTGTACATTAAATTCTTAGTGCTGTTTCCACGTCTCATGCATTTTCTCGTTAATTGCTGTTCTACTTTCAAATGTAGGTTACTCGAGCATAAAAGTCCTTGTATAAATTTGTTGGAGAAGCACTGTATTGTCGCAAGGTCTTCAGATTTTATGATGTTCATTTAAAGGGGACGTCGTCTTTTGGAAATTCTAGTTACATTAATTGTTAGTTACATTGTTTACTTTAACTTGAGCTCTCAACTGACAGACTAAAGCATTCGACAGGAGAATCATTATTTTTCTGTCAAAGGCTGTACTCTGACAGACCAAATTTCTAATTAAAATAATTTGTTGGACGAAGAAAGAAATTTACTTTTCAGTCCTATGTATGCCTGACCGCATATCTTCTATACCGTTTACAGTCCAAATGTGTTGTCGGAAGAAGGATCGCTTTGTTCAACGTTTGTGGAGTACATTGAGAACACCAGGTAAGGCGTACTGAAAAGTGGTAGTAGGTATTGGAAGACGGCAAGGCATGACATTGAACTTTCATGGTTAGGTACTAGGTATACGATTCCAAGTGTTTTTTAATTTAAACGATAATAACGATATATTATTATACCGGTGCGATCTGTATGTTGTAGTGAGTCCCGGTAACATCTCCCTTGATGTGTAAAAAAAGTATAACTTATGGAACTCCCTTATAATATATAATATGTATAATATTAATAATTCTTGGACCGTGACTTATGACTCCGATGCTCAGTAATCGCAAGCAATGATGTATTTCTTTGCAAATGTCGGTCAATTTACCAGTGTAACTGTGTTAAGTATATGAATAACATTTGAAGTGAAAAATATTTATCCTGGCTCTGTTAAACGATAATCGTTAATGATCACGAAGGAATTGTAGCCCTAACATCGCTGAAGCAGAACTTTGTTTCGTTAACCTTCTCAAGAAAAATTTATTTGGTTGAAGCTGTAATCCTTTTCTTGAATAAATGTAATCGGTATCCTTTTATTACCGTTGATAATGCTGGCGAAAATTTATCTCGACCTTTTCAACACATTTCCTAGGAGAAAACTGAGTTTGAATAATAGGTTACATGATACTTATGCCGTTTACCTCATTAAAGGCCGAGGAAATTGATAAAACAGGCAAAAAAAAATTTCTGAACCTTTCAATATGGTTCGTTGCGTAGTGAGTAGTAACGGACGGAGAATACGCACTTTACTCCTTTCATTTTTTGTACATTCCAAAAATCGTAATTTCAAGTCCAAATTCGAACAGGAACTTGTGAAAATAGCAGAAGTTAAAGTTGTCCTCCGGAGTCCTATATTTGGGGTGCTGAAACGAGTAAAGTTAAAGCAGTATATTTTTTAACCTTTTCATTTTATTTGTAAAGCAGCTCAATTTTTTCAGAACTAAAATTGCTGAGGTGATGTTTTTCTGAACAGCATGTTTTTACTAGAATTATAGATATGACGTGTTAGCTTCTTTAGCCTATTATAAAATAAAATAAATATTTTAAATTTTCCACACTACAACGAAGGTTTAGGATCTAATTAATATGTTATTAAAAGTAGGTTAAATAAAACTCAACTGGTAAACATGGTCTAAGAAGGTGTTAAAAATTGAAGAACTTAGTTTGGACATCGACGTTTTTTGCATATTGTTTCCGGGTTGGCATTACCTACCCTTTCCGTTAACCAGTGTCTCTGGCCGTTCGACACTATTTTTTCAGTCCGTTAACTGTTCTAACTCGCTCACCTGCATATTAATCAGGTAAAAGGTTCGCACTAGTTATTATTAGTACTACCTCACTAATGGCTTGTTTGTACAAAAAGAATGCGACGTTCGCAGTGGTCTTTCACAGAGGCAGTTTAAATAAAACGGTTTATACCAAAGGCGACCAGGAACGCAGATGAATTTCTGTTCGTGTGGAAAGCCGCCGAGGTTGCCTCCAGAGCGAATTTTTGGACAACAGTCACACGAACTCTTTCTTATCAATCAAGCTGTACTTTTTTTATGTTTGTCTCGCACCAACTTACAGTCGATACTTGTGATACAATTACAGTGTGTACCAAAACTGAAAAAACAAAACTGAAATGCTTATTTTGGAAGTTGAAAAATCTCAATGTGATCTTGAAGATACAGAGAAAAAGAAGGATGTGTGGAAACCAATTGTGCAAGTCGTAAGGGTAACAAATAAGTATAGGGTTGTTTATTTATTAATTGCGAACATTCATCCAATTCACCGCTTTACCAAGGACGACTCGTGAGGAAATACTTGTGGAAAATGGCAGTGGTCGTTTTCGCGTTCGTGATCGCTTTCTGTATAAAGAGGTCTTTACTGTGCATGAGCTTGAATTAGGACGCCTTGCACAATGACGGATATTAGAGACTATCGTAATCTGTAATCATCTTGTAGACCAATTTTGGCATATTTTATATGTAGTATTAGTAAGATATTGTATATAATGTAGGGCCTCTATTGATAGCAGCTTATAAATGTGTAAACTTAAGGAGCTACCCTATTGAAATAAAGGTATATATCTATCTATCTATCTACTAATTGTTTCGAGGTAACCATCGCATTACTGGGCTAGAATTATAGTTTGGAGTTAGTACTGTTTAGGGACATGGTTTGAAAACATCCTATCCTGTTTTAGAGACGTTTTTCTTATCCCGTATGGGAAATCGCTTCATATAAACATGAAGTAAGAAAGGCTTATGTTGTGCAATGAGTTAGTAATATTAAGGTCATTGAAGTCAAGCCCAGTCATATAAGATTGTAATTGAATTGGTGACTAACCAACGTAAAGGATTCAGTAAATATAAAATCAGGGTGACAAGGAGCGAAAGCAGAAATTTCCAAGAGAGGCTAACGAAGGGAAGGGAAGAAAGTATAAGGAGGGGTAGTTGATATGGGGTATCTGTTTAATCTCAATAGTCAATCGATTTTTAATAATTTTGAAGTGGCTCAAAAAAAAGGAAAAGTAAAAATCGGGTAGGACTTTTGAAAGGATGATGAGCACCAATCCAGGATTACCAATCAATCTGTTGTTTTGATTTTGTATATTTTGATTGAATTGGGTTAACACTTCATAAGAAATAGCCTGTTTGAGTCCACTCCACTACTAAGGACTATTATAGGACCTTGAATTAAAATTTAAGTATGATACCTAATAGAACTTTGACAGAGATCAAGAATGGTGTTTACGGCATTTTTCCATTTTTCTTCGTTCTTAAGATGTTTAGATTTGTTTGGTATTTATTTTATCGTCTTGAAAAATCATGTATATTTTTGAAAATTGCTACCTGGAATCGCTTAAAACTCGGCACGCGTGAGCATATCATTAAGCTACATACGAGGCGTAAAAAAACGCCATTACCATGGTAACATTCTCAATTCTTGGTCCCTTTTTCCTTGAAGCCCAACTAGTCATTTCTTTTAACACCAAAGATACAAGGTATTCAATTTATACTTTTATATTTTGCTTACAAATTTTGGATGAAAATTTGCTTAACCTGTTAAAAAAAGCACTCACCTCCAGCTGCAAGAAAATAAGTGCTTTTTTAACATACGAAAGAGATGTGGATACCATTCTGATCTATTCACGTTTAGTTTCATAAACTGTTGCAATGTACAAAGTTTCAAGTTGTTTCTTTGAATAATCTCAAAGACGTTCTACAAGATTTTCCAACAAGCCTCAACGCTGTGTCAACGATATGACATCATGGCTTACATCATTTCAATGTCACACCAATCTAAATAAGTGAAGAATGTGGAGAGGGATGGGGAACTGTAATCATAATTCTTTATCACTTCAAATGTTTTTAGAAATAAAGCTAACAAAATTTTCAAGTCATATGCCCTTTAAAAACACCAGGCTAGGAATTTCTCTGCAAAATTTAATTTACTCTACAACGATCCGTGATCTTGTTGAAAACAACTGGGAGACAATCTCATGGAAATATCTTATCTTTAGGTTGTATTTCTGCAGTGGTGAAGCCGATAAAGATCCGTCTGCAGTGCATCAACTAAAACTAAATTTTTGCAGATTCGTTTACAAGATGATAAAAAGTATTCCATGTAAGTTCACTTGTTCTAGAGTTCCACAATCAATGACTGAACACTCGGTACGATTTATGAATTTTAATTAGTAGCGATTAGTTTCCGTGGCAAATCGAGATCAATTTTGTCTCCCTCTCCTTCTGTGATTATAGTTGAATAGGTATAATAGAATAGTGTGTCTGTACTTGACCGCTTACATTTCATAAGTTGACGGGATACTAAAAAGTGGAGTATTGCATTGCGTCTAAACCTATACCAACACTTGTACTATAATTTGTACAACGATTGTATCAGAAAGCGAGGTACTCCAAGTCGTAGAGTTAAATGGTTTTATCGTGTGTGTTTTTGATGTTCTTGCTGAATTTAATTTCTATTTTTTACTTTGGTCAGATAGGTTCAAGTGGACACTATTAAGCCTTTCCAAGAATAATGGGACTCTAATTGCACAACGTACCAACAATTTTTGTCTTTCTTATCGGACATTGACATAAATGCTTCGCTCTTTTCATTCTGTTTTTTCCGTCTAGACCCTACCTTGTATAAAGGTAAACTTCTCAGTAACGAAATAAGGGCGCATTTGTTTTCACTTTTAAGTTCTTGGTGCTCCAAAAATGTTGGCTCTCCGCCTCTTGAAAAGTACGTATTACAAAGTTGTCTGATTTTTCGCACCCTTTTTAACATACCATAAACCTTCAATCACCACTTACATCGGCAGTCAGTTATTACTTGTCTGTACAGACTAATTATAGATATTAAAGATTATGAAATAGAAAACATTTTCGTTGTTTCCAATGAGTTATAGAAAAACAACTGGAAGTTTGGGAGAACAAGAAATCGCGGTAAGGAATACGAATCCGAGGGTTTATTGTTCTCAGTACTGCGGCGAGTTCTTCCAAGGTCCCGCAAGTGTTTCTATTACCTTTCTTGGACACGGAGATGCTTTTTTATTTCTTTCATGAAACAAACAATTGAAAACTCGCCCTGTGTTACATTTAAGGAAACCCACCTACCTTTTGTAGTATCTCTCTGAAGAAATCCATCAAAGTTCCAGATTGGACGATACAGACTCTGATGGCTAATACTTTAGTGAATCAGAAATAGAAGATGCGTAATTTCACGAACATTCATTAGTATCAACAGTAGAAAACAGACCACTCCGTCCTACCATATTGCTATCGAATGATTGTTTGTTGATCTTGAGTTTTCTTTTTAAATAAAGAATGAGCTTACTACCGCCTGATAAGAGATGTGAGCTGGAAGTTGCTGCTATTCAAGTATGGCAATATTTGTTTTACTTTCTCAGTACTTCCTTTCTTGACACCTTTCGTTATCTTTGTTTTTCTTTACCTTAACTCATTACGGTCCGAGGAAATTGAAAAAACGATTAAAAAAATTTATAACAGTGACATAGTGTACCCGCGAAAAACTACTTTTCTGACTCAGTTTCTGATGCACATTTCAGAAAATATAGTTTCAAGTCAAAATTCCAGCAGGAAGTAAGTGAAAATTGCAAACGTTTTTGTAGTACACTCACGACCTGTGTTTGGGGGGTCGGACTGATAAGAGTTAAGAAAATCCAAAATATCATCAAAAAGCTTAAATTTGACCAGGTTTTGATCGTGCTCAGACCACTGGCCACTGGTTTCTAAAAACCGACTGTTCTTACAATCTGTAAGAACAAATGCGAAAAAGCTCTGACAGAATATAGTGACATTGATTCTTCAGGGTATGATACAAAAAGGAAAATTAAACGCTCGCTAGGCGAGTAACTAAATCTTGCTGCCAAGAAATACGTAACTCAGAAGCGGGAATCGAAAACTTGATAGCAAGATAATGAAAACTCACCAGCAAGAAATTGAAAAGCTTACAATCGGATGCTGCTATACCTTTTAATTACTTATCAAACTCATTAATAATTCATGAGGAAAATTTAAAAGAACTGAATGTTTAATCAATAGCTGTAAGTCGGATACAGGATTTACATAAACTTTTTCCTCAATTTACTAAGCTAAAATCATTCCAACTTGAAAAATAGTTTGAAAACATGGGTATTTAGTTGCGCCCGTTTGATAAGTAAGATAAAGCATTCCCAGACAACGAGATACGTAATATAGCAGATAATAGGCAGTAATAGATAAAACCATTCTCAGTAGCAATTAGCTCACTCGGTAGCGCTAAAAGATGTTTTGGCGACCCCTCTGTAAATAACTGGACACAAGTAAGTGTCGATTGAAAAGCTGATCGTCTCTTGGTAGTAATGACTTAACAATACACAACAGATGGAGTCGTGAAGGAACTTCCGATTTGCTTGACCTTTCAACGCGCAGTGTTCGATATATCGGACACCAAGAACAAAACAACAAACGAGAGAACAACGGAAAAACAAAGAGAGAACCGAGAACAAAAAAAAATTATGCATGCGTTAAAGAGTTAACGAATCCCGATTGTGTCGCGTGTCCTGTAATATCTCATATTGAAATCTTTTTTGTTTTGTTTCTTGTTAGGGTCTTTGTGCAGTCCTTTGCTGTGGTTCGGTGTTTGACAAATGTGGTCTCAGTGAAGCTGGGTATTTTTATCCATGGATTGAGCACGTATTAAGTTCAAACGAAGAAAAGGTATGCCCGTAGAAAGCGGAAGATAAAAATTATGCTAGTCCACGATATGTTCATTCATTTTACATAACTGTGTTTTTCCACTTTCTGCCTTACTTTTTGATGGCGTAGATAAATTGTGTTGGACAGGAAACAGTCGAACTTCTCCTTGATTTAAATGGCGATGTTCCGTCACTCCTTGAGTGGGTTATAAATAAGTGTTATACTGGTACTAAAGCAATATCCAGCACATGTTTTCAAGCCTTGGCAGCTGTTATGATCAGGCGGTAAGCCAGACACTTATTTAATTTGCTACCTTATTTTGGCCTTTAAATGCATTTTACGTAATTCTTGCAAATTCTTTAGTTTTCTAAAGACGTTTCGTGTTCATATTGTAATAAGAGACATACTACATGATCGTCCACAAAATATGAAACCTATAATAATTGGTCAGTGTTGTTATTACCCTCCCAGCGATTTCGTACACTATCTGCGTACAGTAATACGGTATGTGCATTTCCAAGCTTGCGTAAACTTGTTGACATACATTAAAAAACTTAAAGTAGACTGCTACAGTTTTTCGTTAGAGTAAGTCAGCGGGTGACAGTTTGCTCGTAGAAGAGTTTTTTATCGAAGCAGCAGTGTTTATTTTTTCCATACTCGACACCACTTACTTTCTTTATTTTCCAGGTTGAAGAAAGTTAGAAATTTGTATATTAAGTACTCATGCAGGCATATAAGTAAACAAGAACTGCTCAGGACGAAGGGCATGTAGTAACGGCACCTTTTGTCCCTACGTGGATTAAATTTAAAAAAGTAATCAATTACAAGGACAGTTTTGACCTCTATAAGTTTTCAACAATTGTTATCATTACTATTTGCATCGGGTACGTGCTTTTTAAATTAATATTCAAGATATAATACTTTTAACTTTGGGCTCTTCTTTCTCTGCTAGGCCATATCCATGTCACGTTATTCCAATTATCAATATCGTACTCTTCAAGACGTCCAGTGCTAATCCAAGTGAACGGGAGAAGGCCGCCCAGTTATTACAACTTCTTGAAAGGTGTGTATTATGAAAATGGTCTTATTCAGTTATTGATGATTATTAAGAGTAGAATGCTATAAAATGGTTGTGGAACTGTGGAAAGTTTTCAAACGAAGATCGTTCGTATCGTCCAATGAAGGGCCTTCGGCGGAAACTTCACTTTTCTTAGTTCGGCAGTTCCCTAACCCATTTGGTTTTATACATGTTTTTCAGGTGTTTGTTTGTTTTATCGCTTATTAATTCATATTTTGGCTCCCTGCAGTTTCTCTTTTTTACTTGACGCAATTTGCCCGACGTTGTGAAAACAAATTTTGCAATTGTGTCCGTGTGCTTTAAAATGCCGACGAAGGAAAATTAAGTTGGCCTTATTTGAAAAAACTCTTCATATGATAAGGAAACTCTTTCTACACTTTTTTCGTATCTTACTTTGCTCTTGAGATATTATGGCTTGTTTGATATGTACATAACACCTTGCATATGTTACGGTGCATAATGAGATATTGTGAAATTAGGTATATGGTTGAAGTTATTGAACCAAGTCACAAGAAACACTAATACATCTCACTCAAAATTTCTTGTGATTTAATAGAATAACTCAATGATATGCCTGGTTTCTCAACAACTCATCATGCAGCGTGACGTACGCAAGTTGTGATTTAAATATCAAACAAATGTCAATACCTCAATAACAAAATGAGATGTGTAAAAAGTATAAAGTACGTTCAAGAATGATTTCAAGAGTTCTTTCGAATAAGGTAAACTTAATTTTCGCTTGACAGACTAATGTAAAATTTTGAAAATTTAAATAGTAGTTGCACTAGTTCAGTTTGCTTTATTTTACCAATTTTTAAAGAAATAAAGCGAAAGGAAACATCTAAAAATTTACTATTTGCATTGAACGGATGGTATTGTCGTAATAGAGTAACAACTTGACAAGATCACTATTTATGCATGTGTGCGGAGAAATAGATCTTTTTTGTAATGGCCAACATTTTAGATATTAAACAACGAAAGGCTCGTTCTTCAAGCTTTATGAAAACTCAGAAAAGTTGTGAGTTCCCCAAGCTTGCAAACACCTACACTCTCTACGCTCTGTAGATTGAGTTTGGTCGTATGTATTTTAGATATTGCTGGCGCACAAGCGAGACGAGAAAAGCATATCGAGATGTACATAAAATAATGGTGAATTTGGTATCCATTGTTTAAGAGGTCTACATTTAGTTACAAATCCTTATTAATTAAATTATAATATTATTAATTAAATTAAATTGTATATAAATAAGGCCTCGTAACATATATATAGATATGGCCCCTTTATAACATGCTACAGGCCCCGCAATAGCTTAATCCGGCCCTGCTGTCGAACGCCAGACGATTTTTTCTCTAACGCCAGACGATTTTTTCTTTAACGCCAGACGATTTTACTCTAACGCCAGACGATTTTACTCTAACGCCAGACGATTTTACTCTAACGCCAGACGATTCTACTCTAACGC
Organism: Nanipora kamurai; assembly: GCA_036872915.1. Classification (NCBI taxonomy): domain Eukaryota; kingdom Metazoa; phylum Cnidaria; class Anthozoa; order Scleralcyonacea; family Helioporidae; genus Nanipora; species Nanipora kamurai. The sequence goes on from JBAHVQ010000534.1 coordinate 92,925, forward strand.
CAGACGATTCTACTCTAACGCCAGACGATTCTACTCTAACGCCGG
>JBAHVQ010000534.1:112238-129023 GCA_036872915.1 Nanipora kamurai
GTAAATAATATCAGCTAACAAAACGTTTAATATTCATTTCAACTCATTCAATTAAATAAAAGCGCCTTATTCTCTCGGTAACAATAATATTACAAAGTGGTAGCATGGCATTACGGTCGATTAGTGATGAAATGTCCCTCAAGCCTCGAGAGGTTTACTCAAACTTTTACTAAACCTCTCTCGGCTTTCGGGTACATTTAATCACTAATCGACCTGAATACCATGCTATTACTTATAAATATATTGTATTAATTTAGTAATTTATTAAAAATGACCAACGTCGCAGTAAAAAAACTGAATAACTAGTCAGGAGGCACTGTCTCAGAAAGGGCTTCTTTTTCATTTTCGCTAAACATTTTGGGTAGAAGCAGGAAACATAGCTAAAAATCTTCGTCTTGCCGCCCTGATTAAGAATATCGCTGTTTTCACCTCGAAGTCTGATGGCTTGGGCCATTACAATATGGTAAATTTAGAACAACGTACAAGAGTGTATTCGACCATTGCCTCGTGGGCCACTTTTTTGTTCTTACCACGTTGTGACATCATCTGTGCATTTATAACTGAACTGACAACGGAAAATGATGATCAAACCTTGCCTGATTCTTCACCTGGCTGTGTTGGGAATTTTTTTGACTTGTCATAAAGTTTAGCTTCTCCGTAAATATATCGTAGAGTTTCAACTAAAATCGAGATGTTTATTTAAACTTTTTGCAATTTTTTACTTTCATTAACTGATCCGTAAATCATTTCGAGGTCTATCACAAATTTTGACTTCCTAGATAGGTCAAGACGAGCTTTCCTGCCCACTGCTGTTTGCAAGGTTGAGCATCTGTACAGCAACCTCTCATTTGCGGACTACTTACGTAAGCTTCCGTGTCTGGGCGTCTCTGGGGTAGATAATTGGTTAAGCGATGATACCTGTTAATTCCACGTCACTAATTGTCCTCGTCCACTTCCGTTTGTCGAGCTCTTGTATCGGTTTCCCCTGAAGATAAGTGGTCTTTGTCTGGTGAACTGGTCAGTTTACCGAACCAATCTGGTAGACTCCTTTGTAACAAAAAAATTTGTGACCGAGGTACAAGGAAGGACCATTATTTCACTTCGTATTTAATCACTTACAACGACTAAAACTTAGAAAACTCATATTTTCTAATTGGGTTTTTATTTTCAGGGTTTAACGTCGACGATCACGTGCGGTCCAACAATCGAACTGATAAAAAGTATAACCCCTTACAGCACTATTTCTATTATGGATCCTTCGCAATATTCAGGTTCGTAGCTCTCTCAGTGTTCAAGTATGTTTTTATACCTATCTTTATAATTGTGGATGCCCGATCAGAAAACGACTATGGTAGAAGACCAAAAGGGTTTGGAAACTTCCGGAACTTAAGAGCAGAAGAATTGACGTTTCGAGCGCAGGCGCTTCGTCGGAGTAAAACAACTGTGATAGTAACTTTGGTGTTTGCTTATAGACACTACCGTCAACGTCGTGCTGAGTGAAGTAAATTAAAAGTTAAAACGTTACAAGTAAAAAGCGTCATTAAACAATACCAGTTACATATAAGGAAATTCCATCACGTTCACTGGTGTTGTAAGGAAGGGGGATGGGTGTGAATATATGCCTACCTTACGTCCTTAGGGAGAGCCAAATCAAGATGAGCAAAGATATTCCTATGACTAATTATACATTATTTTGCGTGAAATAGGGACTGAACAGCTAAGTTAAATTGGACTAGAAGGTGTTATTGTTTGAGCAGATACGCATTGCAATCTCAAAATTTTTCGGAGAACGATTTCGGATCTTTGACGACGTGGGAACAGAGGCCACGACAACCAAATGATATTCATACTTTTAGTACAATCACTGTTAAGAGCAGCAAGTGGGTTTCAGTGGCACAAATGCGGCCAATTAGCGGGCCCAAAAATCCCACCTGACCAGTAGATTTTTTGCCATCCATACATGACAATATATACCTCACACGTATTTTTTCCCGCTATATCCATACTGCCATGGTTTGGTCTCTTTTATGTGTACTTATAGATATTTTGCCACTGCTTACCCGTTTGTCAACAGAAATAAAAATCATTATAGGCTCAAGATTTCGATGTAAATGAAATACCAACGTTTTCCAGGTCTGGCACTGAACATTTTAGCAATCTTACCTTACATGATTCAACGTTTTAATGAACCTGGAGATTTTTGTCTGAGTTGTGCTGCTACTATAGGTCAGGTAAGTCTACCAGCTGCTCAGTCTATCCGTCACTGATGTTTTGACAGTTAACTTGTTTTTCCTGTTAAAGGTCTGTGTGTTTGCCAGATCTGTCTTTTTGTCTGTTTTCCGGACTGTCTTATATTTATGTCTGACTCTCATCCATCTCATCCAAAGTTTTCCGACGGGATAGTCACTAAGATAGTTACCCATAAACCCATGTACTCGACTTCGAATACTAACACATTTTTTCTACTTTCAAACCGCCCAGTGCTTTTCGAAGAGTTCCAAATTACAAAAACCATATTTTCACAAATCCATACGACTTAACCAAGCTAAAATCATGCACGAAAACTTCGGCAAGTTTCCTTGAAAAAGACCCGCTTTAAAACGTCACAGGACATTTACACAAATTGCAAAATTCTTCCTATTCATTTCTTATAAAAGTTAATTTCGTCTTTACCACCGAAAACTTCATTTATGACATTGTTTGTAATAAATGCTCCCTCTTGTACATCGGAATAACATGAAAAGCATTTCAGAAATCTCTGTGACTATTTCGTCGCCTAACACTTTACGTTGCGGGTCATTCCACGAATGACATGTCCATTACAATCCTTAGGACATGTTTTGATGATAATGAAAGAAAACATTTCAAGCGTAAGTTTATTTACAGTTTAACACCTTACGACAACACAGAATAAATGTCAGTTTTCAGGACCGTTCACAGACTTGCTGTAGATGAATAGTGATGATATTTTATGACAACGCTCCGAGATATTCGGTCGTTTATGTTTGCGGGTTCGGTTTACTTAATTTAGTGTTGTTTTAAATAAGGTTTACAAGAATCTAGTCATGGTGAGCGGTTGCTACTTTCTAGGTTTGTGTAAACAATAGTATGCCTAATCTTGGAAAATTGTTCGCCATGTACAATCAAAGAACCTACCATAAGACTGTGCAAATGTGGACTGAAGCTGTTTGTCGATATATATATGAATCCTACGGACAAAACATTCGTACAATTCTGGCTTTTCTTACTGAGGTAAAGTTCTAGTGTTGTTTTGTATGGTAGTATTTCTCAGGCTTTTTGTTTGTCCGTGCACTTTATTAACTCAGCTCGGTGCTGGAGAAAGTTTGCGTTTGTGTGTGTCAATATGCCGCTACGCATTTTGTACATGGACTGATGGGTGAGTGTGTGAAAGAGGAAGTGGATGATGGACTTTGATCTCAGTAAATGGTTGTCCTATGAAGTATTCCTAGTTAATTTAGCTTATCATATATTATCAAATCTTTTCATGTTGTTTTTAAGTCTTTATAATACCTCCCACAAATACCATTTGTGTACTTACAATTCACTCGGCTGATCAGTTATCGTGTATTGTATTCCATATAACCATATAACCATTCCTCCCGGGCTATTCAACAAAATATTGTTACAGATTAACTTTTGTTGTTTTAATCATTTGATAGTTACTTGAAAGAGGAGCACTGGTAAATCAGACTGCAATTCTAAATATCATGTGTGCCTTAATGAGGCACATTGATTTCAAACTTTCAAGTACCCGACATATACTTATTCCGACTCTGAAAGTTATAACAAAACATATCAAGGTAATTGAAACAGATTATACTTGTGTCCAGTCATAGAAATTTATTAGAATATTAGATATTTGAGTTATCAGTGCATTTCTCGTGGCCGAGTTTTAGATATATAGTGGTTGATTGGCGTTCCATATTCTAAATACGGTTTCAACTAGATAATTTTCTATTTGAAAATCTCGATTTAGAATATTCATGTTGTTGCTTGACGTATATTGACGTTTGTGAACCTTGCCAGGCACTTTTTCTTGCAGAAACATTTCTAGTTCTTCAAACTGAACTTCAGAGATTCAGCTGGTGGTAATGAAAAGGTTGAACTACAGCTCAATGGTTAAAACATCCAAATGCTGATCAAGTTCAGTCTTTGCTGAGGGCACTGAAATGGTTTACCAATAAATGAGCTGGATATTATCACAGATGCAAACATGTTAATATTGTATAATATGAAAGTAAAGTATTGCGTAGGCGGTCTTGAACGACTTGTGAAAACCAAGTGGGCCGGAACTTATATCTAGAAAAACTGGCGATTCGAGCGAAGGCCCCTGGTGGGAGTGAAACTTCGAGCTAAGTTTTGGTAGTTCCTAACCCTTTTGGTTTTATGTTAATTCATGTCCTTTATGTACTTTTGGTTAAATATACTTCGTAATATACATTTGGAAAGCGTTTTAAAATGTGGGGGTTGTCAAATTTAAATTTTCACGTAAACGTGATTTGAATATTTGTTTATAAGGATGATCTTTGGAAGGAATCTCTCAACGTGCTAAAGTTAGCTGTGGCAAGTTCTTCTCAATTAGAGATCCCTGCACGTAAGACAACTAGTGTATACGACAGCACATGGGCGTTGGATACCAGTCCTGCTCGTCAAGAATTACCAGGAAAAACACTTGACTTCTCTTTTGATCTATCTGCTGTTATGGCTCACCAAGATGTCCCAGAACATCCTCAGAAAAACCAGTCGGAAACGACTGGATGGAAGCGTCCTCAGTTATCACAGGTACGAATGATTATAGACCAGTTTTTATCCCTATTCTGTATATGCTTATTCTCAGTTACCGCTCAATCATCTATTCCTAGTGAGCCCGATGCTGTTCGTTCCGTCTACTTGTGGCGGAGTAAACAAAGCACTGTTCCATCAATTTTTCACTGGAGCAATGCTTCAAGAACCAAACCCTTGGGTCACCAAGACTCAAATCTGAAGCTCAGGTGCAGCTTTATAATATGTGCGGTACAAACGGAAGCCAATGGTTAGAGCGTCCCACCGATCAACAGAAGGTTGCTGGTTCCATTCCCGTCTGCGGCATAGAAATTGTTTTTCTGAAATTGCGAGCTTGACGAACGTTCATGTGTCGTCTGAAATATACCAAGCATCCCTATGCACAAAACGCGTATTTAGCGTTAAGGTCTTCCCATTATTATCTTATCGTGGCTTCCAGTTAGGCAGCATACATAATGAACGTGCACCTTAGCTCACTATCTGTGCCTTGGAATCTCAATATGTAGAGTCTCACCGGTCATCAGGTTACGGATTCGATTCCTGTCTGACGCTCGGAAAATGTCTTTCTGAGAGTACTAGCTTAACGAGCGTTAGTGTTAAACTATATAAATGAAAAGAAGAAAGAAAGATCTGTTTATTTATTTGTACCTATTTTTAAATTAAATAAATACAAGTTTAAAAAAATATACTGGCCGAAATCACAATTCGGGCTAGAAAAGCTCATGCAGCTAGTCTACATATAAAATATTCAAATCAGTAATTACAAATAATGATAATGACAAAGTTCCACACGAAAGAGTTCAATTCATCAAAGTCTAACCCAAAAAAGAACCATATTCTAACAAGAATAGAAGTGAAAAAAATAAGGTATACTTGCATTTGAAATTAGTGTATCTCATTTAAAACCAATTTCATTTTCTTTTTAAATTGTAAGATAGAAATGTTTAACATTTTCATCCAGAGGGTTCCAAATTTTAGCTCCTTTAAATCTTATATTAAACGTCCCATAATTTAATCTCACTTTAGCACGAGAATAGATCAATTTCGATGCGTGTCTGGTGTTATAGTTATGTATTTTGTTGATAGGAGTAAAAATGTAATCAAAAACTGATGGCAGCAGATCTTTGTGGAATTTTTACATAATGCAATGTAGTATGCAACAAGATAAAAAAATTTAATGATATTCAAGCGCTTGAAGAGTGGGTTGTTTGATCATCAAAACTTGAAAAAATGATCATACGAATAACTTTCTTTTGCAAAATATGTAAAGGTTTTATAGTAGGAGTGTATGTGTTACTCCGTGCAATTATTCCATAAATAAGAAATGGATGGACTAACGAATAATTAGTATTTAAGGAAGGCCTACTAGCACACAACCATTGATGAACATTATTAGGTTCTGCGTTAAAATCAAACTGCGATGCTGAGATGTTTTTGTGTTTGTAGAATAAATTTGCATTATCTGCAAGCCGGTAAATATCCAAGAGATCAGAGTAGCAAGTAAAATCATATATAGACAATAAAAAAAGCACTGGACCAAGGACTGGTCTCTGTAAAACTCCACATGAAATTAATTGTTCATCTGAAGATATGTTATTGAAAGTAACGAATTGTTTCCTGTTGATAAGATATGAAATATACCGCTCTTTATAGCTTTAAATCTCTAATGCCATAATTTTCCAGTTTCATAATTATTATCAAATGCTTTACTGAAGTCTAGGAAAATTCGACATGAATACCCACCGTCATCAGTTGTCCTTTGTATTTTGTCAGTGATACTCAATATTGCATGATCAGTCGAATGATGTACTCCAAAACTGAATTACTTACTAAAAATTGCCTTGTTTTTTTGAGGAAAATTCAAAAGTCGATTGTACATAACTTTTCAAGGATATTATTAAGTACTGAAAGAACAGAAATGGATCTATACCGTAGTTATGCAGACTACTTCTTAATCCTTTTTTGAATACTGGTATCATTTTTACCAACTTGAATGTTTAATTTTAAAAGCTGAAATTGGAAAAACACAAAAACTATAACGTAAGAGAGCAGCTAAGTATTCTTGTGGTAATTTGAAAACATTAGTTATGGTATTTGTCAGTTGTTTGCTACAATCCTGGTCGAAATTTGTATGGACAACGCGCGCAGAAATCTCTATCCCACCTATTTCCCTATCTTCCCAGAAATGGCCCCTCCTCCTTCCCCTCCTCCCATTCAATGTTGATAAACGAATGAAGTGGCCTTCATAAAATTGTATCGTGAGATCCAACGTTGAATGTGGGGGCGGGGGAATAGGTGGAGAAATAAAATGTATGAACGGTAATTTGTTAGTTGACAGTGGACTGTCTGCATCATTTTTGCCAGCATTGTGGTGTTAGCAAAATACTATTAAAAGCATTTTCAATTTTATATGTGTTAATTCACAATTATTTCAAAGAATATTAGTCAGTATTTGTTTAACTTTAGGTTTCAAGTATATAATACGTTTAATTCCATTCCATTTCTTTTTACTGTCCTTGATATGTGTGGTAAAATATTCATCATAATATTGACTTCTGCTTATTCTTAATATATGACTTCATTTATTTCCATAATATTTAAATTTAGAATGATGATAAGGAGGTTTAGTTTTTAGAAATTTCTTGAATAGCTTATTTTGTTGCCTGAATAGAGACCCCAGTCCCAGGAGTTGTCCAAGGTTTAGACTGAATTTTTACTTCTCGTTTTCTTAATTGTTTAACTGGAATGTGAAAACCTATAATCTTCGTTATTTTTTGTAAAATGTGTCAAACATAAGAGTTAGGGACACTTGACGAAAGTAATTCTTCCCACTCTACAATTTAGTAGTGAAAAAGTATTGTCATTGAAGTATTCAACAACATCCTGTAGGGCATGAAATTCATGTACATTATAATTGAAATTAATGTCTGATGGCATATGCAAATCAACATCAAAATTGGTTAAGTGTGGTACGTTAGTAATAGAAGAACTAATATCTAAACGAGGCAGTATATTATATTCCAAATTATCATGATTATCAGAGCTAGCAGGACAGTCAATTAGGTAAGTTGCATCTATTTGTGGTGAATAACGACCGTTCTTTGTTTTGTTTTTTTAATCCAAAGCGACGTACCAAAGAACGGCTGGTAAATGTTTTGCACGTCTGTGGACATCATATTGGATTAAAGCAAAGTCCATCTGTTGTGTTCAGTTCGTCAAGTGACCTGATGGTGGAAAAGCTAACCAGTGATCACTCTTCGTCTGAAGAGAACCAGTTTATTGAAGGGGAGAGCAGAGATGGCGAGGAAACCAATGAAGCCCAACAGGTTTGCCGCAGTTTTTGCAATTTTTTGTAACTTTAGTTGGGTTGATTTGTTGCTTCGTCTCTTGATACGATCCCAGGTCCCAATGCTAGAATTTCCATCTTAAAGTTTTCCAGGCTAATTAAGTGGAATTAACTCTTAAACACTCAGATTCTTTCTCTCTGATTCCGTGTTTTCTCTTTGTTTTTGCTTTGTTTTCTCATTTGTTCTTTTTTTCTTGGTGTCCTATGCACAGGGTACTGGGCTTTAAAGGGTTAGCCATGATTCCTAAACGACCACTCATATCCCCACTACAAATTTTGAAATAGTGAATCAATTTACGCCATCGTTAAATGTGTGTTCACCTCTGTAAATGTAATAACCATGTGACGATACACAGCAGTCACTATAAGGAGAGTGCTGCCTAGCTGACGTAAAAGAACAAGTAAAAAGCTAATAGATTGATTCTTAGTAGGACACGAACAACATATTGAAATTAGTATTGACGAATTATTTTTAATTATATTGTTAATGACTCCATATTAATACTATCACCACATTGCTATTTTGTGTTTCCAGCTCATAGGCGTCTTCACAGATTTTGACTTCCTAGATGACGAAATCGACGAACTTGATGATGACATCAGTGGCTTTGGCTGGGATCTTCCCTCTGGAGAGTATACAACTACTCCGGAACCCGTGGAAAGATCTCGTACGAGTCCACTCTCCGGAAGTGAGCCTGATATTATAGCAGCTTGTCGGGTTGATACCTCAGATGAGGACGAAGAGGTACTCTCCTAAACTTCACGATTTATGGTGTGATTTGAATAAATATGCTTGCTAATTTTAAAAAAGAAGTCCCAATTCTTATCCTTTTTTCCTTCTGAGTTAATTTTAAATCATCTAATTCTGTTTTTATTTAGTTAACCCGGTCTTTGAACACCACGGCTTCACCTTGTGTTGCTATACCCCTGACAGAGGAAGCCCTCCGCGCCCACGATCAATCCGAAGGATTTTCGCCCGATAGGCAATTCACACCACCATCAGAATCAAGGTTTGTGATGCTGTAAAACAGAGGTTTCCAACCAATGTCTTTGTTTTCCCAGTTTAGAAACCCAACCTAACCACTGTACATCAAAGTTACTTCCCTTGACAAACTGAACTGGTGAATTTGAAAATTAATCAAGAGAAAAGCTAAACATGTATGGGTTGGGAAAGATTGCTGAAATTACTGCTCTTTCAGTACTTTGGTGATCGAAGGCCATTTGCAGATGTAGGCTAAATGATGGTGCAAATATGTAGTATGAGTTGTCATGTTACCGAAACTTTTTTTTGCAATTTTTCCTGAACAGAACCTTTGTCCTTTATTCCGAGGCGCAAATAATCATACCCCAACTTGGACGAATTTGAAAAAGAGTTTATGTTTACGGAGATTAATAGGAATTTCACCAGAACTCTATTTTTTTCTCAGTTTTGATGATCATGTTTCTTCATAGTTACACAGCTTCTACGCGGAAATGTATATTGTTTTTTATAGTTCGTAGTCATTTCTTTGCTTTGAGTGTTTTTTTTGTACAAATTTACGACTTGTTTGACTCTTAAGATGCACATGAATGTATAAACGGCGTGGGGAAAAAATGTACCTTAAATCTGGGTAACAGTTCAATGCTTACAACAAACCGTGACATCAAACGCTCCATAGAATGTAGTTTCTTCCGCGTGAAATTTTATGTAGACGCTGAAACAACTTTATTTGAAGATGATATTCCCACAAAACGTTGGGGAAAATGGTAAAAATCAAAATTGCCATGCAAGATCTGCATTTGCATGAAACTTAGTAAGTCGGAAATATATATTGATAGCCGTTATACGGAAAATGTACGAGCCTCGGTGTAGTACGTACTCCACCATCCCATGTTAGTTGGGATGAGGCCACAAACATGCGTATCAGACGACCAACGAACGTTCGTCAAGCTCGTTTTCCTCAGAATTTTCCAGAATTGAACCAGCTTAGTGTTCAGCATTTAGTAAACCTGCATATCAGTAGTGACAAGATAAAGCCCTGTAGTAGAACTTACAGATATTCTTAACACACTATTTTAATTAAAAACAAAGCAATGGTAAGTGCTTTCAATTTTCGGAGTTATCGTTGTTTTGTGTTCTTAAATAACTTTTGTGTTGTTAAAAAACTTCTTAAAAGTTTTGCGTTATTTTTCTTTTTTTTCTAAACGTTGTCGTTTTCCTTGTATTAAATTGGCAGCAATGAGTCCGTGGAATTACTGTCAGCACATCTACCCCGTGTCGTAACATCAGTGTTTGAAGTTGATGGAATCGATGAGAAGTGGAAATCACATGTCACTGCTCTTGTAAACGATGCCAATGGCTCTGTTGCTGTTAACACATTCACTTTACTCGCTCTACTTTTCCGACACATCAAAAGAAAAGTAAACGAGTTAACAAGAGAATGCTGTGATGTCTTGGACAACAATTTATTTGGAGTAACTTCGCTGTTTTTAGAAATCTTGGAAACCTTAGATTCTCAGGGAAATTGTCCTCGAGTGTTTATTGACAGTGAGGCAGTAAGGCGCTCAAAGATTTTGGAAAAACAGAAGTTCATGGCCTTGGAAATAGATGATCATTACAGGAGCTATAAAGAGATGTTATTTAACGCAGGTCGATCTTTGGAAAGGCTTAAGATAACAGCAAAACGTCGCAGTGAGCGTCTGATGTCGAGCGCAGATGACATGGGAGTGAAGGAAGACAGTAATTACGAAGATTTCGAAGTTTCTCTATGTTGGGCTTTGTATAAGCTTCACTTTCAAGTTCTACTGTTTTTGGACAGTTATGGTAGATTGTTTGAATATCTTCAAAGACAGTGTAACAAGGCCGAGGTACGTTAAGCTGGCAGGTGGGATTTCGTGATGTTCAGGTTAATATCGCAGACACTTGCTGAAGAAAAATAGATCATCTTGCCATATCAAAATTCGAATTAAAATGTCGATGAAGCACTAATTAAGTTTGTCAAATCAGAAAGAACCGTTGAAATGGCAGTACATAATCTTCTACTCTTTATCTGTATCTCACTTTGTTCTTGAGATATTCCAGTTTGTTTGTTTGATATGTAACTCGACCTATGACATCATTTTGGTGAAAACAAGTTATATCTACAAAACACTGTTCTGAGGATATAAATAAGGATCTTGTACTCGAAACGATTAATCCTGATAAAGATTCTATACAGGAGTGTCAAAACGTTGGGTCATGAACAGTAGTTTCGTGAGCTACGTTCAAAACTTTTTAAGCCAGAGTAACGTAAACCATGTCTGACTATTCACCTGGCTGCGTGGGAAAATTGTTCATTTATGATACTATTCAATGAAATAACCTGAAACTTTATTGGTGATTTAAGACATGTAACTGAACAGCTCCACGTTACAATGTAGTCATAGTAGTCATAGTAATGCATTATCTATAAGACACTTCTATTCTTAAAACAAATTTGCTTTTATTCTCCAATCGTTGAATGAAGTATTGGGTGTTTTTCTTTTCACAAGTTGTATGAAATGCCAAAGGTAACTTGCAACAAATACAGAAATAAATTTTACATCCGTGACAGGTCTGTAAGTGAAGGCATTATTATGACAAGAATATTTCGACATGCAGCTATTCCGGTTGAGAAATTAAACAATGTATAAAGTTTCAAGTAATTTCTTAAATTATATCGCAGATATAACTTATTTTCCTCTCAGTTGAAATACTGTGTCGCCCAATTGACGTCACAGGTCGTCTCGTGTACATATCAAACAAACTGGATTATCTCAAGAACGAGGTGAGCTATGGAGAACATGTTCCTCTGTCATTTCAAGAGCTCTTTTAATTGACATAAACTTAATTTTTAGTTACCCACATTGGCCAATGTTGTGCGGCATGTGGTAGCTTGGTGTATATAGATCGAAATTGCGCATGCTCCTCAAGCTTGTTAACTCAGAAAATTTATCTGAGCCCTGACGGGAATCAAACCCGTATCCTTCTGATCACTGGTGAGATGCTCTGACCATTGAGCTACGTGGACTCAGATGGAAGAGCGAAGGTTGTTATTTGTTCTGGGTCGTAGTTGACATGTGTACTACTAACTGCAGTCTCAAGAAAATTATGTACTCCACATTAAATTTAATGGACAATGTGGTAACTGCCTACGTCGCAACAGTATTGTGCTTATGCAGATAGTAACAATTTCTCCTATTCTTGTTAGTCGTTAATAATGCCTAACCCTAACCCTAACCCTACGTTTCTCTATACATTAACTGAGATTTTTAGGGGCTTGCAGATGTGTTTCTATACTTAAAAAAACTCCATTTTGAATAAACACATTCTGCCTGTACCCAGGATGATAAACAATGACAAAACGCGAATGTTTCGGAAAGTAGAAGACCACGTTTACTGGACCAGTTAACACAGGTTGTACCAGTAGAAGCTTACGTGTCTCTAACAGTGATCTCAATGCAACTGGTTTGGACATGAGGGCGAAAAAGTGAAGCCAACGGAAATGACGCCATGACGAGTTTGAAAATCACTGCAAGAAAATAACTGTTTGGCTATCACTACCGAAAAAAGAAACGTTTAAAAATATGTATGAAGTTTGTTTTCGTGCTCATTGGAGTTAATAAACGATACAACATGTTATTTTGTGCTTTCTTTACAAAGCCAGATTGATAAACCTAGCTAAAGACGTAACTCGTAAACAGCTCGTGAAATCAGTCGGTAAATTCTGTCTAATTCTATTTTTCTACCTTTGGAAATAAATGATGTGTCTTGATAAAATATTGAAGTGTGAACTTGCCACTTATGAGCCATAAAACAATCAGTATATCTCATTTTATTGATACCTGGCGAAAAGAAGGCAACCCTAAGGAATATAGTTCAATTGACTTGCCGGGAAATAATTATGATTTGTCATCAAACCTAAAAAGGGCACTGAAGAATAACTCGTAATATGGTTGCCGGTGGCTTCAAAATTTTGACTACTAGCCATAAGAAATGCCCAATACAGTTATATTTAGATCATTGGACTCCCTACTTTACGACAGAAACTCACAGGGCAATTCCCCTTATTTCAATGCATGATGGTAGTTGTGGGATTTTTTTCACTCAAAACTGTAACGGCTATCGCAAATTAACTGCTTCAATTGGATGAAAAAGTTGACAATTTTAACGGCATCTCACATCAGTGATGAGATTTTTATGGTTCTCAAAGGGACTACGAGAGTATAATCAACATTATATATCTAAGACAACATAAAACCGACGTTACAAGCGAGGTTCACTGACTACCGCTAATTACATAATTTTTCCGTGCAGACACGTATTTCATGCTATTTTTTTTGGATTCTGCGATCCACGTGCTTTTGAACGGTTCCTAACCGATTTTTCTGACGGTGAAGTTGGTTCATAAAGGTATGTCTACATTACCAAGGTTTCTGAAAAATCTAGAAACGATCGAGGGGGACTATTCTGAATATCGCCCAAATGGCTAGTGCTTTAAACTCGCGGAAGCGTGTTTTCGTTAAGGCCGTTCATGATTTTGTGGCCTTTCATATATGGTGTACATTTAATGTCTGATCCTGAAGGAAAACAAAACTAGCTAGTTTCCGTGGGGATCAAACGTTATTCTGTTATATAGCTGGGTTTTTGCTGGATTTTCACCGAATTTAGGCTGTTTAACTGGATTTTCGTCGACCTGTTGTAGCCCGAGCGGTCAGTAATTGTTGCACTTATCGACCGCGCGGGATACAGTGATTTGTCTAATGCCACGTCATCGTAAATGAAGCAACGGCAATCTCAGTAACAGGCAGCGAATACTCAGCTATATAACAGTATCGGTTATCAGACGACTAGAGGACGTTCATCCAGCCTCGTTCTCTCAGGAAAATGATTTCTGAGCCACAGACGGGAGTCGAACCCGTTTTTCTGAGAGAACGGGCTTGATGAACCTCCTCTAGTCGTCTGATGTTTACCAAGCTTCCACATGAACAAATTTTCTGTTCAGCATTTAGTATCATTGATTACGCCTTGGTAGTTCCTTTGAAGACCGTAAAGATCTAATTAGAGATGGAAAATGTAGTTACAATTGGCAATTTTTCCTTCAAGTGAAGTAGTTGATACGCGGCAGCCATCACAGTTTTGAAAGTGGTTTTAAAGTGGTTTTAAATATCTCCTGATAAAGTTATTCAGTATGAATAAAGGTACTTTAATTTTCTATAGATTCTTGATGTCTCAAAAAGGGTTGCTTTAATCAAGGAGGAGATAGTTTCAACATTGGTTACTCTTAAAAGTGGTAGTCCTGAACCCTTACATGAAGTCGAAGCTAGCAGCAATCATAGTTACGAAAGTGTCACGGAATCAGTTGTAAGAAATCTTCACACTAACAATACAGACTTTGCCATCAAGACTCTTCATGCATTCCGTGAATACCTGCACTTGGGAAATGGTATGTCTGAACAAGATGACGTTGAACTACTAGTTAATCTCTATGCTAGGTATTTAGTGGAGAAGAAAGCTGGAACTCTTGCTATGTCTAAACCAGAGTTCACTTTGGTTTCAGTCACCAGCGAACTGAAAGAAACGACCATCCACTTACTCTCCGTGATTGAAGAGTTAAATCCTGATGACAAGACTTAACTTTGCTTTTCTTTTGGGGCTGTCATAATGTTGATTATTGTTTGTTGGTATTTGTCTTTATGACTATGTTTAACTATTCGGGATTTAAGTGATTTTTAAGTCACCGTAAAAAGATAATATATGCTTGTTAAGTTGTTTTTTAGCTGCTGATAAAACCGATGCGGAAAATAGGTAGTTGTATTCAAGGCAGAGTTAATAATATTTAGCGGTGGATTGTTGACTAACAGTTAACGTGGGCTTACAATAGTTTTAATAGACATACTAGAGGAAATGTGATTATTCTGCGTTGTATCAGCACAGTTCACTGTATCTATTACTTAAAATCCCCAAGTTAGTCAAAAAATCTTTCATCACTTCTGTTAAAGTATTTATGGTACGAAAATTTTTTTGGTTCAACGTAGCTGGCACTTTTCAAAAACTTTCTGGGTTACAATAGAATACTGTATATTCGCCCTATTTTAGGGCAAATAATAATTGCAGCCTGATACCTTGTATAATTACGTCACACAACTTACTTTCTCTATGAAATCAAAGAGTCTCTGATGTAACGTGTCCGAAGTCACGTACATGTCCGTGTACATGTTTGCTAGTCGGATGTGAGAGATCTCCTATAACAAAAAAATCAGGGTTATCTGAGCTGAATTAGGCCCATTACAGGGCAATATATTCCACATATTTATTCAACGTAGTTTGAAACTCACTTGAACATATTACGAAGTGTACAAAGCCCAAAGAGATCGGAGAAATGCGAAAGTTAGGTAGTAATACTAAGGTTTCGACTAAAGGCCTTTCGTCCGAGTGAAGACCCTTCGCTCGAAACGTCAGTTTTACTTTTAATTTTCGACAGTTTCCAAACCTGCTCGGGCTTTACACACGTCGTTCAACACTTCCTTAGCAGCACGCTGTTTTGATATCATTGAACATTTTACCCACGTATTCAACAACAAAAAATTGTCGTTGATTTAATCTTTGTTGAGGGACAATGTTTTTCTAATTAAGTGACGTCACAGCTTGACTTGACCGCGCGTTAATCTTTTCGCGTCAGTGGAGGTGTTGGAAAAGCTTGTTAGAAAGAGAACCAGACAATAAAACCCAGATAAATGAACATAGAAAACTGCAAGCTAACACTACGCAAAGAAAATTTTCGTGTGATAGGTACTTCAAAACGGAACAAAGATTCTTTATATTCTTTAATGTATTTAACGATGTTTAAGTTAAATGAACATATGATGGTCGATTTTGAACTAAATTATTTTATATGGTTGTGCAAGAAGATATTAATATTATACAATATTTAACGTTCAATAGTTTTTTAGTTGATGGTTACCTTCTTATATTTATTGTATCTCATTAAAGGTAGGAATAAAATCGTTATTTCAATTGATTTTTTTTGTATGTTCAAGTGTTGTTATACGTAAGTACCTGTATTGGGACCCTTAAGGCCGATTTACACGATAGGACTGTCGTTTTCGATAGTCCTTTCTAGGGTACCTAATCTCCTCTAAGTGCACAATCGCCTCTTACAATTCGCTCGCAAATATTCAATATGATCTTAAGAATCTCGTCGGTTAATCGTATGTACTAGGATGAACAGTCGGATACGACAATCGCATGGTGTAAATCGGCCTTTAAATGTACTCACCTTTTTTTGGTCGTCTTAGTGATTTCCATTTATGTATTTCTCTCTTGTTATTTATGTAATTTAGTACCAACTCTTAACTTTTGCTGTATCATCATTTCATAAAAATTAATTTTTCCTGTAGCACTGAATGTGCCAAAAACATTTGCGCTAATTTCCTGCATCCGAAAACGTTAACTGTTCCTTCGCGCGTTAATTTGCTTTACATCGGAAGAGTTTTAGCATTCATTATAATATGTGTGATATAACGCGCAATTTGATTGGCTGACGCGCGTGCATTGTGACGCAATAATGCACGCTTGTAGCTTTTGAAATTTTCCCGCTCCTTTTGCTCTTGCCAAAAAGTAAACAAATTATAAATAG
>JBAHVQ010000534.1:137647-156373 GCA_036872915.1 Nanipora kamurai
TTTTAAATTTTGTAACCGTTTTGTGTAATTTAAAACTAGTATCATTGTAAGTATATATAGTATAACTTTTGTAAAATAAGTTTAAATGCTCTGAAGATGTGATGTAAACAACGAAATGTCAGCAAATAAATGTTATTCTTTTTATTATGCCTTTTTTTAAAATCGCTTGCTGGGCACTTAGCTATATTTATTTTTAAATTACGCTTTCCACCTGGTGTATCTATCACTATTATTGCGTATACATGAATACATGTTCAATTTCATCCCGGTAGGCGAGATAGGTAGAATCAGGCCCTAAATTTTCAATAAACTGAACGACTGAAGCAGACATGTAATTTAGCATCAATTAATATTATGTGCTAGTGAATCTGCAATAGTGTGATCAGCACCCATTAACAAACTAGCTTGCATATTATCTAGTCCAGGTGCTTTCGATCTTTTCAATTTTCTTAGTTCTCTCTTAACATTATTGACTTGAACTTGATGCAAAGTAAAATTGTACGTTAGATTTATGATCAGGGTTGTTATTTGATTTAGACAAATCTTTGCTGACGTCATTGTTTACATTTTGCTTGCTTGGCATAATTTTAATTTTGGCCAAGAAACGGACAAAGCAAAAATGAGAGTTCTTAATGACCGTAGGTTTAATAACAATATCTATAGCAGCCTTTTTCAGCTGAAGTGAACACATACATGAAATCGAGGTTTATATATACTTGAAAAAAGTTAGAAAAGCGAACATATACATTGACCCTTGTTGAACATACAAATAAAAACGAAGAGTCTGAGGAGACTGTGATAGTTCTATTAAGGACAGTCCTTTCGCCATTCAATTTTCAGCTGCTGATTCAGGGTTGTATTTCCAGTTAAAAGTTCTAATTTATATTGGGCTAAGAAACCAAAACTTAGAAAATACTGTAGCGGAGATTTTTGGTGTGAATAACACCTTTAATCTCTGAATTCCTATTGTGACTTGACCTTGATTTCGGTTGAATAGCTGAAGACACCCGCAAAGTTTCTGAAATGTCCGCTGGCCCCACATTAATTTCCTTCTATTTCATTGGTCTCTTTCCTTTTGCATTATTCGCCAGAAATGATATCACTTGTTTTTTTACATTTATCTGAAACTATAATTCAAACGTTTTGGTATCCATTTTATTATGTATTCAGTTTATTTAAAAAAGCCAGGAGTGCATCCGAGCATCGGTTTTACAGTAAAATTTCAAAATGTTTACATGGCAGTTTTCTATATATTTTAGTGAAATATAAATGACATTCGAAACGGACTTTCATGTTGATGCAGTTACGGGAACTAAGCTAAAATACATTACAGTAGGCTAAAATGTATCCGTCAACATGAAGTCTCTCATTAAACAATGAGTTAAACAGCATTTTAACGGCAACGTCAACATTAAAATCGATTGTAAACGTTATCAGAGCTTATTTATACTTTTGCGTGACACCGAACTTATTTCAACTACTGCCAGAACGATCAAACTTATATGAATGACATACGTAGTTGAATTATATAACTTAAAAACTGGTATCCAGGGAAATTAAATTTGTCGGCACCTAGTTTTTTACATTGTGCCAGCGAAAACCTCCGTAAAGTTTCATATGTATCATAAACGTATCGGTAAATATATTTTGAGTCTTCAGTGAAGAGACGGACCGATTTATATATAAATGTTACGTTTCTATACAATTATCAGAATATGTAAATGCACTAATGTATTGCCTTGTTTTGTTTCGTTTTCATTATTTTCTAGCTGCTCTCTGTCCGGGATTAATTAGTCTACGCAATAACAACGACAAGACGCGATCATTCAAGAAATCATTTTAATTCCAATTTTTTTACAAACTGCTTTTCGAACAAAATCTTAAGCGAAATAAAACTTTAGATGTAATGTGATCACCGTTAACGCAAGATGTGAAATTTTGCATCATAGAAAAATCTCATTGTTCTATATGTCTAAACATAATACCCGATGGAAACATGTTTCTTTGTTTGCTTCACATCTTCACTATTACAACACCTGCCATTTTAGTCTTCGACAATCCCTGGTACCAGTCCAAATCATTTTTGGCGGGGTTATACAAGGCCAATGCCAAGAATAGGTCCTTTCTTTATTTAAGCCCCAACGTTTATTTAACAAAGTTACACGATAAACGTTGTTAACTGTAACTCGGTCCACTATTTTGTTGACGCTATTCTGAAGGAAATTACAACATAATGTTGACACATTTGAAGCAAAGCTTTAGTCTAACTCGACATTTACCTACACCAATTTATTTACTGTAAATTTCAGATAAAATAATAAGCTCAGTTCATATAAACCTAAAATTGACAATGTCTTCTAAACTTGATGAATAACACTAGTCTAAATGTTGTTTAAAAGTCAAAAATATAATTCAAAGATGGTGTCACGTCCTTTGTTATGAATAATATGGTCGCGTATACACTTGAATAACAGCCAACCATTAGAGATTCATAAGCCGAGCTACACGATAAAATTAATGCTATATCTTTGATTATCCACTGCTTCTCATGAGATCTGGATGTATATAACCTACATCTGTTTTCAGTTACTTAAAGAATTCGTTCCTTCTGCATGTAGAGTATATGGAATAAACAAATTTCAATTAACATAAAGGTATTAACCAGAACGTAAAATAGAGCTTTTCAAGTCGAAAATGGCAGAAGAATTATTAATGACTTCAACTTTATTTTGTTTTTGTGTACTCGGGAAATATAAATTCAAGTTTCCACTCGAACGAATTTGACTTCTGCAAACTTCATGTGGGTCCAGCAAAATACGTGCAGCTTCAGTGGGACGTAAGTTTAGAAACACTTTACTTAAAATAGCTCAACGTTATCCGCGCATACATCATTCATTCTGAAGCTACCCCTTCTCAAAAATTCCGTATCGGCATGCATATTTGAATAGCATCGCGGACAGTCTATCATGAAATCACAAAGCTATGTTTGGAAACATTCTGTTCCATATTTAATGGTTATTAATTCTTGATAAGCTTTTCTAATATTAAAAGCAACATGAAATGAGTTTAACTCAGTCATTGTAGGGTCTCGAACGTGCATAACACCTAATCATCCAATGGATCTCACAGATAATTCTTTCACCTCGCGGTTTATGTGGTCTCCATTCCAAAGACCGGCGGCCGAAATAACGAAGCTATTACTTGGCCTTTCGCTACAAGAATTTAAATTTTATTTTGGAGCCAACCACAAATCAAGGTTAGTTTTCGTTAACCGAACTTGCCTTTAAGTTCAACGAAAGATGTCGTGATTGAGATTATTTGTGAATGTATGCGTTTTATCAGTAGTTTGTATGGCAAACTTTTGTACCCATATCAAGGCAGAACTCTACCGCCTTTTTCGAGAAGATTCCTTTACGAATGTCTTCCAAAACATTTTGACTTCTATTATCGTTGATCAATATGCGAAATATAAAATGACACGTACACCGGTGATAGATTTTTTGACATAATGAACCGTTTCCACACATGCCATGTTCACGAAGAAGACCTTGGTGATTTCCTCATACTTACATTGATTTCTCCTAAGGTAATCTTCAAAACTAGCAGACAACTTAAGACTCCACAAGAATTACAAAATAGCATGCGCTAGTCCAATCACATTGTGTAACCAACGACTGCAATAACGTAAAGTCTCTTTAAAGCTCGACATACACACTAACACCTGAAATTCAAAATCAACTGAATTACAAAGTTGTAAGGATAGCTTCATAATATTCCCTCTTAGACTTTCCAACGGACAATTGATTTCGTTATCTAAATTACCAAACGACGCAGACCCTGCATTAACCGAGAATATGAAGGCAATTCTGTTTTTTGGTTTTTTATAATTTCCCGTTAGGATTTTGAATTCCGCTATTGCACCGATACAAAGTTTTGATCGAAACAGTTATTTGTCATATCCTAAGAAGGTTACGTGAAACTGCCAAAGTCCTTCGCCGTCTTTACGGTCTTTACAATTCTCCCCCTTTTGTACAGTTTCGATCCATTCAAGCCTGTCCACTATCACCACAAACAATTTTGATGATTGTTAGCTAGGGTTGCATTTATTTATGCAAAAAAGCTAACGTCATTCGCGTTCCAACAGCCAACCATTAATAACAGTTTTCAATTTTTCCACATTCGTTTGGGGATCAAAAACACACAAAGTAATAACACGCTGAAGCTGGTTTCTTTGTTTCTCCTTTACGTTCTTGTTGACAACACGTGTGACCCAGTGTCGCAAGTTAATTGTCACGGAAAAACATACGCCGATTGTTTTTCTCGTTCGATCATTGGTTTAGGAAACATCTCTTTCAAATACTGTTAATGAATTTTAATTTGTTCTATAATTGCTATGGACTTCAATATACTCGGTAGTATTCAGAAATTATGACTAGGAAGCATCCATTCACCGTGGTAATGTATACATATTCGCACGGCAATTCCAATTCTTAGTCTTTTTGCTTTTAACTTTCATATTTCTCGGGTAATTGTAATGTCCCGGTCATCGAATAGAACATCTCATTCAAAAAGGTTACTGCAAAAATTCAAAAACATGAAGGGTGATTGTAAATAAGGTGATTACAGAGTTGTCGACTAAGCAAGCAGATGTTTATCAAATGAGCCGTGTGGCGAACGCGATGCCAGCAAGCTTGAATCGCTGTTGTACTGATGGCCCGTTTCACCTGCTCTCAACGCATGCGCTCAAGGTACTAGTGGATCACGCATGCTTAGAAGCAGGTGAACAGGTGCACTTCAAGTGCAAATATTGTTAACACAATGATAATGATTGTCTCTTTCTTTATGAGCGGTCTCGTTGCATTTAAGAACATTATTCACGTCATGATAGTGGGCTTCGCATCTCACTGACTCACCGACAAGCGAAGCCATACTACGATGAATCGAGACACGCTCCTCAACAAAAATTTTAGTCCACCTTTAGGAAGGGTCGCTTCGTCTTCCAACGGTATATCCTATTCAAATACAGCTTTATCGAGCGGACCGAGCGTAAACGAAACAACTTGGATACCGTCATATCGTGGATCAAACTCGGTAAAGCTTGACAGTTTTTGTATGTATTCTTGGTTCTTCAGGACCACTATCACTTGTTCGTTAGGCCATAACGTCGAACAATTCGTTCAGTTCTCTACCTCTTTTAACGCTATATATTTCCTATTGCAGCTGACGTTTCCATCAAGATCGAACAGTTTGGTAAGTAGGCAATATCAAAAATAAATATATACATCTAACGGCACTTTTTGTCATGCTTTGCCACGGAGTTGTCAAAATGTGGTCGTTGAAGTACCTACATCAATTCGAACATTTCTAATATTTTACTAATCACTCTTTAGATTCCCTCAAATGTTTTTGACACATTCGACGACTCACATCTTCTCGGCGGCTCTCAGTCGTTGGATCCGTCGAAATATCTTCCTAAGAGTCCAGCGCCAAAACCAGGCAGCTATATCGGTATTCATGGATTACACTCGACCCATGGACAAGATACAAGCCAGTACGACCCACACGATATCCTCGATCAGATCTCCGCGTCTCTTCAACCCTCAGTTTCTGAAAACTTCGAAAAGACTCTTGAGAAAGCCTTTGAAAATAACCCGTCGCCAGTGAGCTCATTACAACCTCAGCCTTCTCATGCTGTCCTGCATGCAACAATGAGTCCTCAAACGGAAGATATGAACCCCCGAGAGCTTGAGTGGTTTGCTGAACGCTTTAAACAACGCCGAATAAAACTTGGAGTAACGCAAGCAGACGTCGGAGCAGCTTTAGCAAACCTAAAAATTCCTGGTGTTGGATCACTTAGCCAGTCGACAATATGTCGTTTTGAATCACTTACTCTAAGCCATAATAACATGATGGCATTGAAACCTGTGCTTACAGCCTGGCTAGAGGAGGCGGAGAAGGCGTACAGGAGTAAGAACTATAAAAGTGAATTCTTACCTAACTCAGAAAAAAAGCGAAAAAGAACGTCAATTGGAGCAGCTGAGAAGAGATCCTTAGAAGCATATTTTGCAATGAATCCCCGACCTTCTAGTGACAAAATCTCGTCTATTGCAGATAAACTTGACTTGTCTAAAAATGTAGTACGTGTTTGGTTCTGTAACCAAAGGCAAAAGAAAAAGAGAATGAAGTTCTCGGTTCATTAAGCTGAAACGGTACGAACAACTCGGTTAAATACCGTGAACAGGATAAGAAATGCAAAAAAATTTTAAAAATATTAGAGAACTCCAGGAGTTTCAGTTCAATTTAGTGAGGAGCAACGTAACAATACTAACAGATTTCTAAAGCCTTTAAAATGAAACCTGCCTAAAAACTGCTTAAAGATCTTTTTAAAAAATACAGATTAGTTGGGGTATTAAAACCAACTAAAGCATTTAAAGTAAGGTTTTTAAATGCCTGCAACATAAAACAAATGCTTCAAAAGAAAATTGGAAGGATAATTAGATGTGCTAACATTGTCTTGGACAAGGTACATTGTCAAAGACGTATCAAATTCCGTTATTCAAACGATAAGGTCGGCTATTTTCGAACAAAGGTCTTGATATGAGCTCTTTCTCGTTCAAACTGTCCCTTTTTTCTTATGCCAAATCGTTAAATAATTTTCATTTATTTATTTTAACCCGGCTTTTCTACAATGTATACCATAACTATCGAACATCTGTGATCTGGAGTCCACTGCATGCCACTCGATTGCAAGTGATCCAAGGCAATAGCTAATAATAATGTCAGCGTTACGAGAAGGATAGAAAGAGACAGAATGTTTTATGCCAGAATCCTGATGTAATGAGCAATAGTAAAATATTAAAATAGTGGGAAAGAAATGTGTAATATATATTTTAATATATTTCAAAATTTTTACCGACATTTGTAAATTAATTTCAGGACCAGAAGACCCACATTTCACACGTAATACAAAAGTCTAGACTCAGCGTTGAGCACTGTCGAAGATGGACAAAGAAAGTGGGTCAGTTATACGGAGGTATATACATTAAATCAAAATCTATAAAGAAATTAGGTGATATTAAATGAATAAAATCTTCAGAAATATGGAGTTCAGCGTTTGCCTTCCATCTTGTTGCCACACGTCCCAATTAAGCCACCAGTCGGCCCCACGCCGTGCCGACCACAAATGCCTTCTGTAATATGCTATGTCTCTTTGAAATGAAACTACTCATAATTATGACGTTCACTGCACAGTTTCGCTCTTCTTGTTAGTATAAGACGTTTAGTACTACTCTTTATGAGACTTGTGTTTTTAAAAAAAATTCCAGCCTTCCTCCATGTAACACTGTTTCTTTGGTGCTGGTAACATATTAATAAAAATATGTAACAAACAAATTTTATAAGAAAATGTTAGAAATTTATTTTAGTTAATCTTAATAAGATGAGTCGTCTTTTAATTTGTCGAACCGAGATAACTGCAATACATTGTAAGAACTTTTTTTGTAACAAAATAAATTCGTGAATTGGGGTCGAAATTGTAATACTAAAGGAGCTCGTTAGGGTCAACTTGATCTAAGAATAGAATAGAGGTTCTTGTATGAACTTTTGAATAAGTTTATATTCGATACAAGCATCGATCAAATTAATCAATATAGCTTATCTTATAGCCAAAACATTTATTAGACGGAGCAGTGGATAAGACAAGATATCAGCATTAATATCCTTTCAAGTGTAAATTGTTCGTGGAGGCACAGGATTCCTTCACTGAGATATTTTGCATTCATCTCGAGCGTGTTAAAGCTGTCAATTACCTAATATTCTAGAATCAGGTCTACTCAAGTACAACTATTTCCCCCGTGTAATCGATAAAGAAATAATATTAAGTGATTAATTTGCTAATTCAGCACTCCGATAATAAGAAAACTTCCTATTTTCCTAATGAAAAGAAGATTTTCAGACTTTTGTGGTATCTGACTCCATGGATAACAGCTTATTGGCGAATTTTACCGACTTGTACCAAAAACACAAATTTTGAATTGAAATCGAACAACAAAAAAATTTGAAATTCAACGGGACAAAAATGGTGCTTCAAAGTGGATCTTAATATTCACAGACCAACGTTAATTATAAATGTTGTAATTGAGAAATATTGTTATTCATTTCTTATGCAGAGAAGCCACAAACCAAGCGAGATTTTCTGAAGTACTTTGGGTAGTTAATCACCTTAATGTCTTTTCAAAAGAGGAAATACATGTCTATATGCTGCTTTCTGTCCCTCATTGGTACGCAGTTACAACAAAATTACGTCGAAATGTTTCGCACAACTGCGAGTCCACCTTTTTTCATTTCATTACCAAAATCTTGACCAATCGTCAATCTTATCTCCGCAACAAATGTACTTCGATGATCCGTCAATGAAGTATTTTCGTCATAGCGCGTCGAATAGAAGCTAAGTGGTCTCGCAGGGGAAACACAAGAAAACCTCAATATACAACTTCCAATTTCTCAAAGACCCAAAGTAACATCTATAAATAATTACTAGGCGAACGACTTGCTGGTCAGCACTTTATCGATATCTTCAAGATAAGAGAGTGAAGAATTCTTGTGACAACCACTTTAAACAAAGAAAACATCGAGTCGTAATTAGCATTATATGCTGCGTCTAGAGTAAAATTAGATGTCAAAATCATTTTCGAAAATAAACATCAAGTGAGCCGACCATTTGCCTGACAAGCCACTAAGTATATTCAAAATGCTCCAAATACAATCCAGAGATAAAATTTAATTAAAAACGTTCTTAGAGAAATCACTGGATACATATAAATATTATTCCTCTATATCCAGTGGATATTTGAGTAAGATTATGGAATAGGAGGCCTTATTTAAGAGTAAGGAGTGGATGCGTGTATACACGTCCAGAACTAGACATCTAAGCAGCACCATTTGATACATATGCATGTAAAATTCGTTTCAAAGGATTTACACATTGGTAAAGTCATTTTTATTTAATAATCCTACGGTAAAATTACGTCTGATGATTTCCAACAAACTACCTTCAATAACTATTAAGTTGCATAACTATGTAGTTTCCTGACGATCAAATATGTCTGCAGAAATTGTTTGCTATGTCATGTGTAAACTGTAACGTCACTTATAGTTCAGATGAATATTTTCCTCGTCTTGTCGTAGCTCTCGAACGGATGAAAAACTTTCATGCCGAAACTGTCTGGTTGCGATACTGACGAAGGGTTTGATGTCATCAGCTTTTATGTTTTACAAACTTGCCGAATCCGATTATATTATTCCAGAATTCATCGGTATTCGGACTATTTTTTTCAGAACAAAAATTCAAATTTTCTTATTTAAAATAGGAAGTATACATTGAAAGTAAACAGTTTTTTACAAGAACGCCAAGAAAACGACAAGAAAATATCGTCTTGTTTTACCATAAACGCGTAAAATTATTCGAAAGCGTACAAACAATATGGCCTTGCACTATACATTGATAGTAATTAATAGATGGACTTTCAATTACTCCAAACTTAAGAGGTCGCTTTACACATATAAAGTAAATAAAGCTAATTGTAAAGCCGGAAGGTTGAAAAGGAAAGCACTTTTCCCTAATTTGTCAGAAGATGATTTAATTACATTATTCAGCGTTTCCCTGTCAGCATTAATTTATATTATTATGATGTCACAGACAGAGATTCATACAACCGAAAAAATTAAAGAAAGCATGAAAAAAAAGAAAAGGAAGAAAGAACGACCATCTCGAAAAGCAAGAACATTTGATCATCCTTGCACGTGTTTTGATGTTAATTACTTGGAACGACATTTATTGACCAGTTGGTGGCATTGTGTGACAATATAGTCACCCGCAAAGCATGCAAATAAAGAACTATGACTTTGCACGTAGTCTGTTCTTTGCTTTGTTTTGTTACACTGAATTCAATTTTCTTTTTGAGCAGTTTTTTATATTCAGATAGAAATAAAGTGCTATGATAATTATAACTGTATTCACTCATTCCTAAGCACTGGCAAGGAACAGTGCATCGAAAATAAATTATCAGCTTTTGCGTTCACCTGTTTCAGTGGCTCTCGCTTTGTCGCAATAACAAGGAGGTGAAAACAGCCAAGGTCGTCCAATGTATATGCACATGTACTTGGATTTGCTATTTTTATAGAGTAATTTTCCTCCAACTACGCACGAGTTACATTTTTGTTTTAGATATGAGCTTAAAATTCAAACTTATAAGAAAACTATAATTCATCAATGATCTAATTTAAACTGCAAAGAAATATCGGGCTATGGACTCTGTCTTTGGTTTAAATTTTGCTTTTTCGTACTGTAAAACAAATCCTAAATGGGTCGAGCATTAGACTGTATGTATAAAACACTTATAAATTAAGGAACACATCACTTCAGTTGAAGGTACAACCTAGGGCTTTCCAACTTTTACCGTACAACAGGAACTTCAAGAAATATGAAAATATGTTCAAAACTATCGTTAGAATATGACAAATGGCAGCTATAATTGTGATAAACGTACAAACTTCAGTAATGACCCCTGATCCATATTATAAACTTACCTTCATCAAAAAGTGTGTCACGCTTACAAATTGTGTTGTTCGACACAAAGCAGTGGTTTAAAAATAATAATCTTAACGGAGTCCAACAAACATTTCCCCGTAAAAATTATTTACCTGGTTCTTGCTATCTCTTTATACAAATTGCCATGGGAGACGAAACTCTGAAACACCTCAAAGCCTTTCTCGCTGCTCGCTGTTGACGCAAATTATTAATATTGTGTTCAAACATTTATAGAATGTGAAGAAAATTCGTTGCGAATTAAAATTTTATGGAAAATGTTTTGCTAAGCGAGGTACCGGGGAGGATTAGATTGAAATAGACTTGGTATGTCGTTAAATTTCAAGTAAGGTGGGAGCAACTTTTGAGTGTGTCAAAATGAAGAAATTATGAAATTATGGCAAACTTATATCTAATTTGGATTTAGTTCTCTTTAAAGTTAAAATCTCCTACATGTATACATTTATACATGCATGGGCAGTCAATAACAGGTTGTCGACCATGTATCAACGTAAAGGGTTGTACGAGATGAAGCCTTCTTTATGTCGTTCTTAAAAGTGTACTTATGCGTAGCCCAAGACCCAAATGTGACCCAGATGTTTTGTTCTGTTTCAAAATGAAAGGAGTTAAAAAGCTCCTAACAATAAAACGCACTTTCTCGCCTTGTAATAAGGAATTATTTGAGATTATAGGGGACAGAACTTACTAAACATTCAATCACACAATATTTCTGACATAAATTCAACAAATTTTTTTTCTGGCGGGAACTTTTTAGGGTAAATCAATATCAACAGCAATGTTTCTGGCTGTTTAAGAGGCTGTTTGTGGCAGTGCGAGTTAACTTCCTTTCTAATGCAAAAGAGCGATGGATACAGGGTCATCCGATAGGCAAAGAGAAGGTGAAAACATTCGACTAGATGTACCTGCAGGCGAAGAGGGTGCTAGTGTAAATGTAGTTGCCATCCAGAACAAATATGTTGAGCTCCGTCACCAAATTTTCCTACACAATTCCTCTTTTTTTATTATTAGTATTGAACAAAATATTAACCAAAATGTCTGACACTGACTAGATACCATTCAGGTATTATATAAAAGGTTAATGACCATATGACACCTCAAAGTTGAACATAATTGACTCGTATATCTATAGGATTTTAATTCTTTTATAATTCTAACCATTCTCATTTGTACTCGCTTCTTTGGCTTAAAGACTTATTAAAATTTTTGTTTTTTCTTTTCAAAGCTTAATATGTTGGGTCACTCGTCTTTCAATGTTCGACGGGGTCTTGACGCTCAGTTCCAAAAAATTGCATTGTTTTTCACATCCAACAATGGTCAGTAGGGTTGAAGGAGATGATTATATGGAAGAATTTCAGCCTGGTTAGCTAGATTGATATTGTCCCTCATTACATATAAAATTTTGAGTCTTGGACGAAACTTAAATGGTGAACCCAGGTCAGGCTGACATTTCGGGGTAGCCTTTGTTGTTTTGGTATTTTTCAAGTATCAATTAAATTTTTAGCCAAGTCTTCAATTACAAGGGCCTTTTAAGATCAGACATAAGGAATGAAGATTCCAGCTGGGTTTGATTTTAAACCGGGTTGAGGGTGGTAAGAAATATTCCTGCCTCTACATATCAGACTGGATACAGTGGCGCCGCATATAAAATATAATCTGGTCTGTGGGCTGGAGCAAGATAACTCATACCACATAATTTGCGACATAATTTACTAAGGCAACTCACATTACCCAAAACTACCTCCAATAGTGCCACCGCAAGGGCAGAGGAAGGGATGTTCTGGGACGATGAATTCAAGTTCACTAGCCATGGTTCTCCGTTTCCAAACAAAAACTTTAAATGTTATCTATTCTAGAATACCACTGGATCAGCGTTTTGAAACAACAAAACTGTAGGTCTTGTGTTTCCTTTATAATACATCAGACGTATTTTTAATAAGTTACTTCTCGAACGTTTTCTAACAAATTCCGAACAAAGCAAAAATGGTTGCTATAATAGCTGGCAGGGGCAGTGGCTGCCGCCTTCATCTCTCCCGGTATTGCTGACTGGATGTAATACTTTTTCATTCATGGTGAAACCACAACTTTATATCCTCTATGTACCACTCATTTGCTATTATGTTATACAACTATTAATAAATATTAAAAAAAGCAAAATTAGATTCAAGCTTGAAGGAACAGAACATTAT
Organism: Nanipora kamurai; assembly: GCA_036872915.1. Lineage (NCBI taxonomy): Eukaryota > Metazoa > Cnidaria > Anthozoa > Scleralcyonacea > Helioporidae > Nanipora > Nanipora kamurai. Next base: position 150,440 of record JBAHVQ010000534.1, read on the forward strand.
TATTATATTGTTATTATCATTACCGCTGTTTTGTTGGTAAACTGCTTGCCTAGCCAAGTGTTATACGTTCTGACAGTTTCATAACTAGGTAGTTGCTTAATACAAATATCGGATTCGGGCTTTTTTGGTGTTAAAGTGCCTATCTCAGATTTGGGGATTTTACGTATTCGCATTCTTTGTTTTTTTTTTAAGTAAAAATGCAATATATCTTATCTTCAAAAAATTTGATCTTCATGGTGATTTTCGACGTCAAATTTGGCAATTTGGGAGTTTTTTCGTAACACAACCGGTAGAAAAATCACTGGTAACTAGTCGCCGGAAGTGATGTCAAAGTAGGAACGATCGAAAACAACAGTAAGTGATTTGTATAGAGAAACGCGAAGTCTCCATTGAAAATAATTCGAATATGTCGCAAAGAAGTCTTCAAAATTGTTCAAAAGAAAGCAGAAACACGTATCGGCATGTGTTCCTGTTCTGTGAATACCAATTACAGCAAAAAAGACAAAAGGACCGACTTTACGGAGGTCGAAGGAGATGTATAACAATAACGCAAGCCCACGAAGTGCGTCAAGCCACACGATAGAAAACTTTTGGCCGACGAACAATGGATTTTCTGGTACACCAGACGATCGAATGAATTTGGGAAGAAAAACGCTTAGAAGTACTTTTGGGTGGTTTAGAAGGATGAGAAACAGCTGACGATCAGAACATAAGACTGTTACATTCTTGTTCGTCTAGCTCGTATCAACTTTCTTGATACGTTCTATAATTTTAAAGGTGTAAGTGTAGCAACTGTCGTACTTTTGATATTGTTGTACCGAGCACCTTTAGAATTCAAAAGAATGTCAATTGCTGTGCCTAATTTACTGAGGATTGTGTCAATAAAGGTTACTCGTCAAAAAGGCTACCTTGTTTACGCTTCGTTGCAAGCCCTCTCTTTAGTTAACCTTCCTTCGAAGTATGGTGATAAATATAAGATCTCGGTATAGAATACAGGGGAACGGTTTATTCATAACAACAATAATGTACATGGTATTTATTAATATTTAACTTTTGCGGCATTTTGTCTCAATACTTACATCAACTTCAGAGAATCATATTATAAAGAATAACTGGACATATCATTATGATCGTTGTTGTTGTGGATAATGTCGGTGCTCCGTATTCTATGCTAAGGTCATATACATTTATCAGTACACGTCGGTCGAATATTAAATTTGACAGCAAGTTGCTCACTGATATTTATTATACGCATGCTCAAGCTAGTCTACTCAGAAAAACTTTCTGAGTCCCTGACGGGAATCGAACCCGTAACCTTCTGATCGTCGGTGAGATGCTCTAACCATTGAGCTACATAGACTCAGATGGTGAGCGAAGGTTGCATTTATGTGTTAGTTCGTATAGATGGTAGACATGTGTACTTCCAGTTCTGCAAGTTTCGATATGTCGCCTATTTATTCTAGTGATAATCAATGATGTTATGAAAATGCGGTAGCTTGGTTGTTACAGTGTATGATGTTTATTACACGCATGCCCAAGCTAGTCTACTTAGAAAAACTTTCTGAGTCCCTGACAGGAGTCGAACCCGTAACCCTCGTCGGTGAGATGCTCTAACCAGTGACCACAGTTTTTCTAACCAAGCTACCACATTTTCATAACATCATTATCACTAAAATAAATAGGCGACATATTGAGACTTGCAGTACACCTGTTTACCATCTATACGAACTAGCACATAAATGTAACCTTCGCTCACCATCTGAGTCTAAGTAACTTAATGGTTAGAGCATCTCAACGGCAATCAGAAGGTTACGGGTTCGACTCCTGTCAGGGACTCAGAAAGTTTTTCTGAGTAGACTAGCTTGAGCATGCGTATAATAAACATCTAACAACCAAGCTACCACATTTTCATAACCAGTTGCTCGCTATTAATGGTTTTGGTATAGCCAGGGTGTACCATCGGTAAACTGAGACTCGCTTTTTGCATCGGTAAACTGAACAATTAAGACAATTAGATCACGAATTACCCAGCTACACGAAATGTTTACTACCAGACCAACTAAAAATCTTTGCTCTAGTTCATCCTGAATGTCTATTCATGCCTAGTGGAAAAAATATGAAACTTTCGCCTCATGTTACCAGCAACCTTGATACCAGTCCTCGAATATGTTTACCTATACTTGGATGAGCCGAAATCCACGGGATTATAAATACCTATTTATAAACATAGTGACAAGCTGCGAAATTTTGCTCCCTTAGTCACCTCGTGTGTAAGTGGAGTCCATGACCGTTGAGATTAGTAACCTCCTCGCAGTAGACTCGGGGATTACTATAATTATGATCATGATTATGATTACTAACTCATTAAAACCTCTTTTCTGGTTCAATTTTTTATGCAGATATCAAAAAGTTAGTTACATAGTACACTCATGTCGGATATTGGAGGGGTCGGATACATGACGGAGTTAAAAACCCCTTTAATGAAATCAATATCATGATATTAGATACATGTCACTCCGAGTGACGAACCATACCGGGCAAGCAGAGAAAACTCTACTTTGCCCGGCTGGGATTCGAACCCGTGACATTCGGTTTACTAGTCCGACGCTCTACCAGCTGAGTTCCTTCTCTACCCGAGTTCCTTCTCCTACATCAGTCATTTTAAAATCAATATCAGTTCAAAATCCAATGAAGAAAAAAAAGGCTGGAATTTGCTTCACAAAAAGGAACTTCGACCTAGTCGAAAATCATTCGGATTTCAGAGACGAGTAGTCAACTAAGCATGAATTCAGAGATCCTCTAAAGTTGAGATATACTTGGAGTATCAATCGTAACCAGTCGACTAGGGTTGATCGTTTAACATCACAACGAACTTCGAGATCTGATAGGTGTCGCAGTATTATTGATCGATCTTCTGAAAATTGTCGTCAACAATGTTGAGATTGAACCAGTATTGCAAGATATCAATGGAGATTTTTTCAACAATGTTGAGATTGAACCAGTATTACAAGATACTAATGGAGATTATTTCAACCCTGGTTCAAGTAAATCAGCTGTCGACAAGCATGATATACACGAATATGGTTTCTGGGAAAACATTGACATTCTCTGATTTTCAGATCCGTTATCCAAATGCACAGTCGTATCAAAAACCTAACGCCCCAATAATCTTCCGCACAAATGGAAATGAAAATCTTCTGTGTAACTGGACGAATTGAAAACAGAAGTTTTGAGGATATCATAGACCAATTACATAAATACCATAGCCTCAACTTAATTCTTGTGAATGGTATTGAAAAAATACAAAAGCACAGAACGAGTAGACATGAATTGAATTCAAAAGAATGAAGTTGAGGTTGTGCGTGTATAATGACGCATTGTGGTATTCATGCATTTGGTCTATGTTGCCAAGCCTTTTGGTTGCTTTCTTGTGAGAGGTGGTTTGAGAATGGTTATCTGTTCAAATAGTGATCCTGTGATTGTGAAATCAGTTTTGGTTCTAAATTTGTAAGTATTTGTAACAATACACAAATATTATTTAATGCTAAAAGCGAATATAACGTTCGAAACGTGTCCCGTGAAAATATTCTGATATATCCACTTTATACAAATTATGCGCTATTGTGCTGGGCCCTTTATCTCATCATTCTCGATCAGGCAAGGAGTTGAGAGCTTGAGGCTTCTTTGAAATCACTGACGAAAGGTACGACTTCCCGTAACGTCCGTAGTCCAATCAACAGCACACCCGCTCTATTGAATTGGATGCCTATTTGCGTCTCATTAATAGATAACGTCATTATTGGTTCTCTGAGGATATAAATAGGGACCTCATACTCAGAACGAACACCCCTGATGAAAACACAAGACAGGAGTGTCGAAAAAGTTGAGTCATGAACAGTAGTTTTGTAAACTATGTTCAAAAAAATAGCGTGAAACCATTACTGAAACAGGACCGGGTAACCATAAACGACATTTGCCATCCCTCTGACTCAAAATTCCTCCCGGTTTGTTAATTTTTGGGGAAACGTTAATTAAGTTGTTTGGGAAATGACATTATCTGTCTTTTTAGAGTGCGTTAAAGAGTTTTTTTCACGATCTTTTGCTGGTCATCTAACACACACGGATTTAACACTGAAGAATAAATTGATAACATAAGCAAAAACAATGTCATAATGTTCCAGTGAATGAATTGTATAGGAACTTAAAAGTTTTCAAAAGGATAAAAGTTTAAAAAATAAAAATACAAAACGTTTTCGAATTCTAGTCATCTTCAGTGAAGTCACCGAAGATCACTTGATAAGGAAAACGTTTTGTATTTCTAATTTTTAAACTTTTATCCTTTTTAAAAAACTTTTTAGGCTGTTTTTAGTTCATACCGGTAAGTAAAACATTGGAGATGATTGGAGATCAATTTTCGAGCGAGATACGCCTTTCACATGAGCCTGCCTGAGGAAAGGAATGTGAATAATTATAACGGTTGTACCCGTGTGCCTAACTATATAAAATATAAAAAAATATTTGGCACTATTCTATTCACGTTTAAATATATGTTTCAGATGGGGAAAAACTCTCAGTGCGAAACAAATAAAATATGAAAGCACGGAATTTAGACTCAGCGAAAAATTTATAATGCTATAAAGCCCTGTTTTTATTGCTGAGACAACATTTCAATTTAAAAAAAATTTGTTTGGGTATTTTTCTGTTTAGAAACCTCATAATCGTGCATAATTTTCCAAAATTCAACATCCTTAAGGCAGTCAAAATTTGCTTGTAATATTTTTTAACAAAAAAATTCATTTCATTTGCTCCCTAGATCAGTAACATTAAAATAAAAACACCCACATTGTAGTCTTACTCAGATTAGGAATTCCTGCCAAATTACGGTTCCCTACCTCAAAGTACGGATTTGATTTCAAAATATTTTAGCTTGCGATCAATTTCCAACAGAACTTCGGGAATTTATATCTGATTGGTTGGAAATGGATACTAAGTCTACCAGAATGCATTAGAACCGAAATTAAGGTACTCTAAATACAGCAGCCGAAAGTGGGTATTGTATATACGGTACAATACAATTGGAGTACTGTACACGCGTTTCCCCCGAAATTTGGCAAACTTATTATCAATAAACTAAAGAAAAGATGGATTAGGTGACAAAAAATTAATAATTACACTTAATGATTTATATAGTTAGAATAATATAATTTGTAAACTTCAAAAATTTGTAAAATTTCAATAACGATAATGCAGAAGTGCAGAACCATCATTACCATTATCAAATACTGTACGAATTAAGTTTCACCCTTTTTTAAGCAAATCAGATTTATAAAGAAGTTAACATTAATCTAGTTGTTGATGTGCAAACGATCCGGAATAAATATAAGAATTTAAATGTAAATTTATAAATACAGCATATTTATGAACCATGCTGAAAATCAATTAAATATCGAACCGGCTGTGACTGTTGACCCTCCTTATATCAGTAGAAGTGAGCAGAAGTGAGGAATAAACGTTCCTTACGATTCATTAGGGGTCTGCCCGCGTCCTTTGTGAAATTCCTCTGATTCTTTAATTTTAAATTGACCAAAGCACGCTTTTAGGTGTCTGTAGAAAATAAGTCAGTAAATGGTCCAAGTTCGACTTACTCATTCAGGGAAGGCGTCCCGCCGTGACAGAGTTAACTCTTTCCTGCCCGGGGGGCTTCCTAGTTGAGTAAAATCTTCAGGGGTTAGCCAACGTAGAATAATAAAAAATCTATGTTGACAGAAAAGAGAGGTGAACTGTATTGTTTAACCCTTTAACTGGCAGGTTTTCAGCAGGATTCTCTTAACAGATAAAATCCCACGTTACCCATAGTAATGACAAATTCACATTAAACCTACACTGCCGAAGTCAACTGAAAAAGTTGACTCGAGCGGGATTTGAACTCGCACC
>JBAHVQ010000534.1:184666-197290 GCA_036872915.1 Nanipora kamurai
ACCATCTTTAAATAACAACATTAGTTCGGCACCACTCCTTTTATTTTGATCTATCTTCTACGTCTCTATTATTCTTTCTTACGTGTTAATTATCATTGGTTTGCTGCACTGTAACTTTTATTTTTATCCTGACTTTCTATTGGTTAACGCCCGTAATTGATATGCCTTGTCGCTATATATCATCGTACTCTGATTCTTTGTAATTATATCTCTGAAGATGTTGCATGTAGCAACGAAACGTTAGAAATTAATAAACATTGTACATGTATATATTTCCTTGTTGTTTTTTATCATGCCTTTCCTCCGTATTTTATGCTGGGCTCTTATATTTGTCACAAGATTATGAGTTTAAGTTTAGAGGACAGCTTCATTCCATTTTTACTTAATAAATACTGCACATAGGAATCTCTATGGAGAAAATCGGCATAAAAATCATCATTTCTTGATCTAATATCAAAGTACGTAATGGTTAAGACCTTTTTCTCCAAATATAAAGAAATAAAAACTATAATTTTAGGTTTTTTAAGTATTTCAATAAAGCTTTAAGAGTTTGACTTTGGAATAATGTACATATGATCGCACGGCAAGCTGTTAGTAGATCAAGTGAAACACACAGAAAGTTATCCCTTGATTTCTTGCGAAAAGTTAAAAAACTTTGTGAAAAAAGGGGTCGGTTGGATTCGGTTGGTTGACATACTCAGTTCTGAAATTCCTGCACCGGAACCGATACTCCAGTTCCTTTCTCTGTAGGTGCTGAACGCTTCTCAGAGTGTTGACGATCTTCACGAAGACATCAGAGAAATCGTAGAAAGTACTATAAATGCGTCCAGAACTGATGAAATTCAGCCTCTTTGGCCTCTGAGGAATGAAGATAAGTCTCAGCAAAAATTCTAAATCGTATTTAGAATGTATATTCCAAAGTTTGTTAAATCTTTTATGTAATGTTTATAGGAATTTAATGTTGTAAAGCATTTTAGCCTTAGAAGTCTTAAATTCATGCTATTTCACTTTATCTAATTTTTGCCAAACTTTTTGTTATATCTCTTACTTTTGATTGTAACAGATACATTTCTGTCCTACATCCTGGCTGATTAAGGATCACAGCTCAATTCTATGTTAACTCAAATTGGGGAGCCGGGTTTTTCTCCTTGTCGTCAGATCCGTAGAGCCTGATTTGTGAATTGATGCTGGTTTGGTACCGATATACTGATGCCATCGTCATTTTTTGTGCTCTATGTCACGTGCGCTCCCTCCCACCTTCAACTGAAACTACATGCTATACACATAGGCTCATAAGGGGTGGGCTATCGTTTTCAAATACACCGGAAGTAATCGAGACTGCCCCTACAGATGTTTTTATAGACTATATCTGGTTCATTGGTCTCAAATCTACAGAAAGTATTTCGGAGCGAACTCACAACCATCAGGAATATTCATCAGTCAAACTATCACATGTTTGAAACCTTTGTTCTACGTGTGAGTGTCGGTCGCTCGGTGTTACCAAGCCTCACCGGCCAAAAGGTTACGGGTTCGGTCCTCGTCTGGATTTTAGGTTCTAATTACAAATTTCAAATTATTGGGCTAAGTAATCAACCTAAGGTACATAATTTACTGAAAGAGCAAGCAACGACATTTTGGAAGATTAGCTTCCGAATGATGTAGCATGTCCCTGGTGCTCCTACAAATAAATCACATACATGAAAAGGATTAATCGATCCGATACGTTGCAGTGTCTGAACGTACGTGTAGAAACATTTTCTTAGGATCTGAGCTTGGCCTTGGCGGACGTTTGTCTGTCGTTTGCCATAACACCAAGCTCGCTCACGTCGGGTCAGTAACTCAGATACCGTCTTGTAACCCAATGGCGGTTGAACATTGTCCTGGTCATCTCCTTTTGAAGGAAAATAATGCCCTTCCGCCAATTTTTATGAACTAATTCGAATATTGATAAAGCCGTTTGCAATAAATTCTTAAACTAAAATACATATTTCCTTATGCCAGGTTCCCACGGTAATTTAAGGGATGCAATTTGATTTTATTAAAGGGCATTAAATACTAAGTGTTAAGTACTGAAAATACTAAATGTTCATAAAATAGTACCAAGATCAAAGTCAAGCGAGAACATCAAATATTTAATGTTTTAAAACTTTAAGGTATAAGATTTAAGAAAATATTTATTTTCTTAACTTTCGACTCATAACAGTTAATTCTTAAGTACAAAATGCATGATCTGTCAGGACTAGACATTAGTTCACAAAAACTAGTTAAGGTTTTATTTTCGTCTGTTTTTATAGAGTTTTAAAACAGCATCAGTATCTTTTTCCTGATGAAATACTTGTGATAGCAAATTTGTGATTGAACGCAACCTGCCCGGTCTACTATGTGGAAGGGCAGGATGAATGATTACTTATTTAAAAGTCAAGAATGATAATGCCTGCCAGCCACACAAAAAATTATAGTTGGTGACAAATCTCTTCAGCGCCGTGAAAGGCAAGCAAGGTCGAAAAATAGTTTACCGCACGTGATTGTATTTTGAGTGATATTGTGGTGAACCCTTCATTCCAATCTTATTACCTGCCATCTTGTTTTCCCCCAAATCAACCAACGGCTGGCACCCACAGTAAACAAACACCCCGTAAGTACTTCTCAGCTTGAAACCTCGTGATAGCTTTTTAGTGACGCGAGAAGTAAACCAATAAAACACCGAAGTTGGCTGTAAAAATTTAATTTGGCATAGTTGCGTTCATCGGGTAAACGGCATTTGAATGTATCAAAGTGAATTTTAAATATTTTTTCAAGTTTATCAACGCAGACCATGTCTAGGTCACTTCGTATTTAATCGTTAAGTAATGACAGCAGATCTGTTTTTCAACAGCGATTCAGCCGACCTGGAGACGACCAGACAACAAACAACAGACTTATACAAACGCTAATAAGGGGTGATATAATGTTCCTCAAAGTTTCCAGTTGCATTAGGAAAGTATATAAATGATGTTTTTAGCGTGCGTCTCAATTAAGATAATTTTTGTTCTGCCACAATAGCATTTCTTGACCTGAGCACATTAATGTGCATAATGTTACTGATACGTGCAATTGATTATAAATCATGTTGTTTTGTCTTCACAAACTGAGAAAGATTGGTGCAAGTGCAGACTCGATATAGTTCTAATTTACAAAGTATGTGATTTAGATGGGTAAATCTATCACAAATTCTTTGAGCAGTCCGATACAATTGTACAGAAAGTCTGAAGTAAGAAGGGAATCAGACTAAATAAAAGCATTAAAATGTGCGTTATTATACGACTAAAATAAATAACTTACGAGAATTGTCTTCAGACCTTAGTCCATAGTTACTACGGTGCCCTAACATGTTCGTTTTACGCCCTACTTTTCGCAATTTGGTTGAGGTTCTTTGGTGAAGCGTTACTGCTCGCTTTGCTTCCTGCTGCGTTTGTCGATAATGACGCGGGTTTGTCACAATACCATCCTCCGCCTCCACATAACTGCTCTGTGTCTTGTAAAACTTTACACGAATTATCTACTGATGTTTGTTCTTTTACCGCCGTATGTGCTTTCATGTGTTTGCGCAGCGAACTTGGGTGAGTGTAGCTTTTCTCGCATCCGCCGATCTTACACGAGTACGGCTTGTCCGATGTATGAACATGTGAGTGTTTCTTTCGGTCGCTTGAATTGGCAAACCTTCGGTTGCAGCCTTCGAACTCGCAAACAAATGGTTTCTCCCCAGTGTGAATACGTTTATGTATTTTCAAATTCTCTGATCTGGCAAACAGTTTCCCACAACCTTGGTAAGGACAAGCAAATGGTTTTTCTCCTGTGTGAACACGAAGGTGATTGATCAGTTTATATTTGGCTTTAAACGCTCGTCCTTCGCGACTGCAGTTTTCCCAACGGCAAATATGAGTTGAGCTATCAGGATTAGCTACATGCTCCGTTGATAAATGTTTCACCAGATCGACAAGATTATTGAAGTTGTTGCCGCATAAGCAATTATTTCCCTTGCCCTTCGATACTAACCATTGGCAGACCAACTCCTGTTTTACCTGTGGCTTTAAGTAGGGACTGAATGCGCCAGAGGAAATTCTCTCGCCAGGCGTGTTCACAGTCTTCAAGTTAGTTACCACGCTCGAATGTGGCGAACCTGAAATCATCGATGTCTCGTTTGTCATTTTTCCATGAGACGTATTTGTTCCTGCGTTGCCATTGATCCGCTCTGCTTGATTTACGGGCCGTAAAGGAAAAGTGTTATTTTCTTCTTGCGCAGTCGTTTGAGTGGAATTGTTAGGAAGTTGAGGTGCGATAGTGAGGTTGAGTCCATGATTGGGAAACGATACGGGCGCTGTAATGACGGACGCTTGTAGACCATGATGAAATGTTCCATTTTGATCAGCGTTGGATAGCGGACCAGTCAGCGAGACAGGCGCCGCGGGGAGATGTTCTCTCCTAAGGAGTAGATCTCTTGCGGTGACCAGCGACGAAAAGGGAGGAATCGCTGCGTAATTTGACTGGCTGGTAAAGGGCACTTGAGATGAACTCGTAGCAAGAGTCAAGTCGGGATAGTGTGCTGCTGAGCCGACGTTTAAGCTCTGAAGATGCGGCGTTCCGTCAACAAATAAGGTAGGATGAAAATTTAAACTCTGCTGCTCGGGTGCTTCTGTTTCACTTGCGCGCTGAAATCCCAAGTTTGAAAAGACATTTTGCTGGGTAATATAGTCGAATCTTGCCATGCTCTTCCTTCCCCACTCCTCTGTTGCGAAATGTTTGATTCAGTGAACTGAAAACAATGCCTAAGAATTGAAAATATGCAAATCGCTTACTACCCGACTGATTGTTGTCCAGTGCCTTCTCACCAAACTGGCTCTTACAAAATTGAAATGGCAAGTGTTTCGCGAATGCTTTCGTACTTGTATCAATTGCTACTTTTAATTGGACCGTATGGATCGTTGAATGACAGCTTCAGAGAGACAGACGTTTGTTTTAGATTTTAATGAAATTAACCGGAACTCGGCGACCTGCCGAGAAATTGGGTAAATGCTCAAAGGTTGACCTGACCTTTGAGGATTAATTTATGAGGAAGAATAAGGAGTTGGGAAATTTATATACAGCATAAGTTTTTCATTTCTGAAATTAAAGTAGGTTGGAATCCAGAAGAGATTTAAGAGAGCATCATGATGGTTTTCCCATCTTGGTGACGCAAGACCACACATGGTAATTAAGGACTTGGAATCTAGTTTTACTGACTTCACCTTCACAATGCCTCCTGGCGACTGTGAGCGCTACACATTGAGGAAATTTCTTCTCAGATCTCACAGGGTTTGTATGTATTATATAAAAAATAAACTTTACAAATATCAAGACGATTGTAATCTGTGACGGTCGGCCGGTGTCAAGTGTGTCTCAAGTTTCTTTTGCTCAGTTAGCTTTCCTACCTCGATAGATAACAGAATCTTGACAGGAAATGTGTTTGTCTGGCCACCCATCGCGAGAAATAACATTTGGTTGTTGTTATCGTGTATTTTTTTTCAAGTTGCCGTCGGCCCGATCGATCTTGGTCGAAATCATGTTCAGACACAAATCAGAGCCGTCTTACCTATGGCTGTAGAAGTGCTTCTAATCTTTCGTCACATCGTATATCAAAAGGCTACCGATTACTGATCACCGTAAATTTGACCAAACAACTGGTATTATGCATGTTACCTACCTTGTCAAGAAGTAAAAACGTGATTCGGAAGGAAAATCTTATTTCTTCAACCTTGTCTCCTGAGCAGTATCCCTTATCAGTCCATTTATTCGTTTGATTACTTAAAATGCAACGTGCCCGAGCAAGAGCACAGATGATAATTCATTTAGCACCAAACCAACCCACAAATAACTCTCAAATAGTGTTTGTCGGCATTACTATATTTATTTGAAAGAAGTACGTCGGTCATCTGCGTTCCAAAATTTGTCCCTGCACAACCCTAATCTCAAGCCAACTCGAAAAGAAACGTAAAAATTGGCTTTTCGATATTTAGACTCTACATATCTGAATTTTTAGACATATTCGTGACATGTAAAACATACCACCTTGACTCAGTATGATGAACCAAAGTTTATCATTTCTTGATAAACTAAATTTACACATCTGGAAATGTGCGGAACATCTCAGACTCGGCGTTCGAGCTCAAAAACTCTGCGAAACAATATGTGTAATGGATACTTCGTAAACATATTCACAGAATGTTCTTGAGGGAATTTCATTGGTTTGTTTTGTTACAAATATGCAATGTTTGCAATATGTCATATCTCTACCGATTTGTTTACCGTATGTGCATCAGATCGATCGAGTTCTTGCATTTTCAGAATCAATGTTATGTTAAAACAAGTGGTATCAATAGACTGAAGGATTAATGAATGAAACTTTGACCCACAGCAGGAGAAGGTTAAAGAAAAATCCAGGCGAGGATTTTGTCGGAGCAAGTCTTTCTTTGACAGTGGATCATTTTCCCAACGTCATCGAGCAAGGGATCAAGTTGTCAGCTGCTAACAGACGCCATAAGCACTTTAATGGCAACGATGCGCGCTCGGACATGAAATACCTCTACAAAGTGGTCTATTTCTTGGGGATTTACAAACGTCTCGTTTGGTCACCACAGCGTGATGTATTTGACGTTTCTTCGTGCGAGGTGTAAAAAAACAGGTCACTGTCAAATAGTTTTCTTTCTATTTTAAGCAATTACGAGTCAAACGATAAAACCGTTTGTCGTCATTCGGTTTTTTACGATTCATCACATGAGTCAGATAAATGAACTCATGACTAGTTGCTCATCGCGTGCCTAATTTCCAATTTTACATGTAACGTATGGTGGTGCACTTGTTGTTTTCGGAAATGTAAACGTCAAAATTTTGTGTAAAAAGGGAAAGGATTAACCGATCTCTTTGTTAGTTTTAAGTTCGTTGTTTACCATTCAGTTGTATTGATGATTTTTTATCAGGAAGTCGCTGAATAAATATTTTGATAGATTCCTGATTCATATTTACTATATTCTTGGACGTTACAGTGTTACTTGTATTACCATACACTTCTGATTCTAATAATCGGTGAAACCAGGAACGAAATGTATGATGGATGCAACTCCCTTAAATTCCAGTTTCGGGAAGACTCGGCGTACAGCAAGGATCAGAGATGGAGTATTTTGTGAACAAAAATAGCAAGTCTTGATATCAGCTGATAAAGTAGCATTCTCCGTACAAATGTGCGACAGTTCTAGCATAAGTTTTACCCGATAGTGTGTTATTTTTCGATTTTAAACGTCGAGTTTCCAACGAAATGGGACTCATTAAAAATCAATTTAATAATAGACTACGCTCATTTCAAACGAGGTTTGTCCACGTTAATGCAATGGCGACGTTTGGAACAGGCCGTGGACAATAAATGGTGGGCTGTCCAATATTTTAGAATCATTTATTCTGAGTATATGGACAAACCGAAAAATCTATGTTGATATTTGTAAATGAGCAGTGACATCCTTAACTTGGAGACTACAGACCTACTCTTTTTGTCAACCAGATATTTCTCCATTCCAGTCCTTTGCTCCAAATTTTTGTAGGTCCGCACCGATATTATTACCCATGCCGTGCCGAAAAAGACCGGTACCCATGGCAACATTTTAGCCGTTCCATACCCAAAATATTGTAGTGTAAACGGGGTGTGAATCGAAAATAACCTGGTATATTAGTAGTAGCACCAGGTGTATATGAACGCGCATCAAATTTGTATGTCAACTACTATATATACCAATCAGGATTTATTAAAGTGGTAAGAAAAACCCCTAAATTTTGTCGGCTCCGTAGGACGTAGCGACCTCCAGACAATGTGTTTTCTTTTGTTCAAGAGCCCTAGCCTGCGTCCGTGCCGCTTTTAAGAGCCCTCAGCCGCTAAAACCGCCTGCTACGCAGGCTAACAGGCTAAAGAGCTCCGAAAATGCTCCTTTCCTGGTGCTAATGTTGCAGAAATTAAAAAGTACTCTCTCGTTGAAAAAGTGCAGCATGTTATTGAAACAAAAAATCTTTGCTACCAATGAGGAATTATTCCTATTGCCCTCCCTTTGTTGTGCCCCCTGGTGCCTGTCAATGTTTCATAAAATTTTACCTCTACGCCTGAGAATTAGCCGAGGAAAAACAAAAAAAAGGGAAAACTTTCAAATAAAAAAATGAAACTAAAAAGCTGTTTTTAGGGTTTAAACGTGGTCTGTATTGAGTTAAAGTAAATTTTCGAGTGTCAGATCGAATTATACATTTTAAGACCCCAACCGGAGCCAGTTTGCGAAAAGTGTGACTCGAGGGTGTCTGGCTGGGAGTTGAACCCGCACTGCGAACCTACTGTAGTGCTCTGCCAGCGGAGAGCCTGGTAACGGGAAAATATATAATTCTGGCACTCGAGAATTTGCTTAAATTAAAAAGACCCCATTTCGTATCATCGAGTATAAATGCGCAATATTCAAGGCCACAGTGTACTCTAGGGAAAAGACAAAATTAATTGAACGGATCAAACGAAACAGACCAAAAAATAGTACGAAATCAAAGACCACTTCAGGGAAAAAACCACACTTTCTATATAGCGTTGCCTACAATTGCTCTGCAAACTCCAAATTCATACACATGAACTCTAATGTGCTGTATAGCATTTTCAAATAAACCTTTGCAACTGTTGGAATTTAGAGAGGAGCTTGACAACACTGGGATTCTCAGAGAATAATAGATCATAACCCCTGCACGACAACATGATTAGTGAAAGAAGCCATCCACTGAGTAATACATGCATATCATATTAATAAGTACCTTATAAACTCCCCAAATCGTGGCTTACCAACCCTAAACAAACAAGAGGGTTGAAACCCGGCTCCACCCACTCACAATCCTCCTACATGTAGTGTCTCGGCAGAGGTCCGCCCGCACGAACCATATGATTTGTTATTAGCTACTCTATAATTGGACCACTGTTGATTTTATCACTATTATTACGTTGCAAGAAGGAGCGAAACAGTAGTAACATAATCTGATAGAATTAGAACTGGATTTACATAGGGGCCGTTGGAGCCATGGTCCCGGGTGGGTCCATTCTAAACTGTGAATTGTTGTGAATTGTCGTGGTTGTGACCTCTCTCTGTTATTTTGGATTGCATTTTTAAACGCATTCACCGTTCCATGCCTTAAGCAGATTAGGGAGACTACTGAGATACCATCTTTTTCGGTCCTATATTGCGTCACGGTGGGATTCATAGGAATTCCAACCAGGCAGGGGGACTCGGTACAAGGCATTGTCGAAATTAGCCATGGAGAGCCCATTCATTCTCCCATGATTTTAATTTGGCTATATATTGGTGATACATTTGCAATATCGGTAAGCCGATATGGGCCCGGCGGTCCAAATTTCTCTCGCGGATTTGTTCCCCCCATTGTATCCAACAATATTCAGAAGACTAAGAATTCAAACTCAAGATATTACAGTTAATTATTTGCTTTAACATAAATTAAGGCAAAGTATTTCGACGATCATTCGTTAAAAGCAGGAAACGCCTTTAATTTTTTTCCAAGAACATTATAAAAAAGGAATTTCGCAATGCATCAAACAAAAGCGCGGCCGGTTCAAGCTGTATTCAAAGCCGTGTTATTAGAGTTTCATTTAACATTAACGGTTAAAGTGAAATGTTTTACGTTTCATTTCGACGAAGGACCTTCTCTCGAAATGTCAGTTACTCGTTGAAGTGTTTTTGGCAGTAAACAACGCTACAATAATATACTACTTATTAGAGTTGGGTTGGTTTAGGACTACAATCAGTGACAAAAGTGTTGGGACCACTAATGGCTGGGACACCTTCCTCAGTATAGTTAAAAATTTTGCATTTCCACCGCTTACTATGTAGACGCACTGTTTGAGGTTGTGTGTGCCCATTTAGGTAAACGCAATATTCCTTATTAAGTTCGAAGATCTCAATGTTATTAATTTTAAGTTGATAATTGCAACTGGCCCAAGGTATGTTGTCACTGATTGTAATTAGACTTTACAACTTGCTTTACGTCAGTTTTACGCTGAATTAAAATCACTGTGTGAAGATGTTTTTATTCCGGCCTACCCACAAAGTCAACTTGCACTAAAATCTAGATAACCGTGATGGGAAGCATTTGAAATCTTTTAACAAGAATATGTTTGATGTATGATTCGTGTCGAAAACAGCTCTGCACAATTTTAGTTAAAAATATAATAGACCAACAAACAAGTTTAAATAAAGCCATAATGGAAACGTATCTTTAAAAAATTTTTAATGACTAACATTTCGTTACTTAACCAGTAACATCATCAGAGTAATTATTTACACGAGTTGAGAGGCTTAAATAGCTAACTATTACAAAAATAGTGATGAAAGAATGTCACAAGAGATTAGCGGCAAGACGAACTAGCGGGCAGGAGCGCGAATTGTCAATTTTTTGTAACAGCTATTTAAGCAGGAATATTTCAATCCTGCCTTGTTTTCGTTGAACTTCATTTAAAAGTTTTGAACTGGGCTCTTATTTTTATACGAGGTCGGTAATCTGTACAAGGCTTCATTGATGACACTCTAAAATATTATATAATAAAAATTCTAATCTGTAATTTTCATACTCCACTTTGAAAATCAATAGTGAAAAAACAACTGAGGCCTTGGAAAACTCATCCATCCAGCCTCGTAACACTTATGATCGCGCGGTATGATTTAAGGAGACTGGGTTAAGTTATTGTTTGTGAGGCTTCACGACTCATAATTCTCAGGATGAAAACAAATGGCTAAGATGGGAACATGATGGGAAAGACATGGATTCTGCTTGTTTGACATACGAAGGTGTCCCAGTCTGTCCGTATCAAGCTTCGTATAATTATAATCTACCAGTGTGGATCTTAGGAAGGCAATACGATGGGAATCACGAAGGTCAGAAATGAAAGGGTGCATGAAAACTGTTTGGTTTCGAGGGCTTTCACTATTCATTTCCTGTTGTGTTTACCTGGATGGGTGGACAAACTGTTCTGTCCTACATATCAAAGCTTATTAACTATACTATGTCATACAGTAACTCTTGAAAATGTTTACGAGGAGGTTTTGATCATGACCTACAAATTAACGTAACTGCAAATTTGTTATGATGTTTACCATTGAAGAATTGTCATTTTTAGAAATACGTAAAGCTGTGAGGTCCCGTCTCTGGTTTACGTATAGAAAAGGTTTCCCAGCCATTGGTAAGATCATTTTACATATAGATATATGTATATATTTTAAGTTCAAGGGCTATGTTGGTTCATGTCAACTATAGGGAAAGTTTACAAATGATGACGTAATTTTGTACAGTATTACCAGCAATTGTGAAGTTGCTTTGAAAACTATGAAGCACCAAGAGTGAAGAAGTTATATTTCCGTGACAAGGTTTAATGACTTTTTAAGCTAGTTTTTGCTTCTGCTTGATTGAGTGGCTTTTGTGATATAACAGAGCAGATGATCTGCTGTTTCCTGATAAACTGCTGTTACCGTGTTTGACCATCCATCTTTTGTGCAGTCTGATTGGATAAAAAGTTCTTGCATGGCAGTCTATGAACCATTATATTTAATTGACCTTTTTTATGCTCTTGTGATAATTAACCCTTTGGCTTCCAAGTATACATGTAAGCACAATTTAATGTAGGTATGCAAATTGAATAGATAAATAGATTTCAATAGATTTTCAAAAGAAATTTGACTAGATTGAACATACTATAATTCCTTTGAAAAAATCTGGAAGCAAAAGGGTTAATGAAACTTTTTCATGCTCTAATGAAGTTGTGAGTTCATAAGAAAAACTTTCCCATTAATCAGTGTACATGGTGTTTCTTCAAAATATTTGATGTTATTTTTGTTGCCTAATTTTGTAGCAATTTATATCATGTTCATAATTGAAGCACCATTTTTTTATTCCTAATGTATACAGTTTACTCACCACCAGGATGACAGTTGTGATATGTAGAGTTACACATGTAAACTAGGCATACATATTCCCATGATTTATTTCTCCCATCATTTGACACTTTGGCCCAAAACAAAGAAGTTATTTATTGGTACATGAGGAAAACGGTATAGCAGGCTATTGATTAGTCTTGATCTACCCCCATCTTTAGACGGTGAATGCCAAGCCTGTAATTTGCTATATGCCACCCAAATATGATTGTCAAAAGTCAATAATAACAAAGTTGTGCCACTTTATAATCAAAGCACTGGCAATCAAAACATTTTTACGACAATTCAAATTTGAGAAGTCGGTCTGGTAAAGACTTGAGATTGTGGAACTATAGAATTCATCTTTTGCAAGACTGGGGTGAAAATCCAGGGCTGTGAGTAATATAAATAGAGTGCTGTGTAGCCAGTTTTTTCTCAAACAGAAATTAACTGTTTTTACTGTCCAAGAAACCTGGCTTCTTAGCACTGTGGACTACAGTAGCAATATGTATATCTTACAGGTGATTTTTGAACTTAGGTCAAACTAGATTTACCTAGGTGAATTTTAGAATTCGCCTAGGTAAATTTTTTGGTGATGATTTGGGTTAGGGTTGGGGTTAGGTTCATG
>JBAHVQ010000534.1:205556-220733 GCA_036872915.1 Nanipora kamurai
TAAAAGAACAACTTCTGTTTTTGGAATATGCTGTTTATTAAGTATATTGTATAGATATAATTTATTGATACAATGCTCTTTTACAAGCTGGAGTAAATGATACTTTTATGATTGATGGATAATTCACCTAAGTCCAGGAATCACCCATAATATATACATTAGCAGTAAATTGTATGTGAAGAGAGGTAAATTAACAAATAGATAACTAGAGTGTGTGCCCTTGAGCCCAGTTGCCTACAGATTCCATTCATACTTTGAAAACTGGAAATGACTGTGAATTAAACCCAATGAAAAATGGTTTAGTAACCTTTAAGTACTGGACAACCATTTTAGAGACTTAAAATTTTTGAAAAGTTTAGCCTCTATTAATATGAACTTGGCATCCATAAGGTCCATCAATGAGCGAAAATGCTTGTATATGTCTAAATTTTAGTTCACAATGTGAATCACAGTATTCTGGGTAATATAATAGTGTATTGTTCTCCAGTCTGGTTGTAGCACAGGAATAGCTAATACTGCACCATGAGGCTTGGTTCTTACTAGACCAGATGAGATAGCTAATATAAATGAAGATGCTTTACCTTACCTCACTTTACTTCACTTCATTTTACTTCACTTCACTTCATGTTAGGAATATCAAAGCCCAGTATATAATTTTGAATAAACCCATATTAATAGAGACATGAGTTATTGAAAAAAAAAATTTTAGTTTAGCTAACATTTCATTGCTAATCCTGCAACATCTTCAGGGTTAGTGATAAATTTACAACATGTTCTCAACTATATGATAATCTATTTACAATGACAGGAAGTAATTAACAGAAAGACTGAGTGAGAACTGGTGAATAATTAAGTGTGAGATAAAGTGTATGCATGAGTGAATCCAGGTGTGTATGTGTCAGAAAAAACATATAACAAGGAAAATTATCAGTTAGAACAAGACGAAAGGAAGAGAACTGATCTTGGGATTGATAGGATTTATCTTATTATTATTGCTAAGTAGACTCTGTCTGAGAAGGAGTTCAAAGTTAGAAGAACAGGAGCTTAGCAATGGTTCCTCAATTGTCACTTCACTTCAGTTGAAGTTATGTGAAGTTACTCTTTTAAAACTGATCCTAAAGTATCCTACCAAACGTGTTTTTGGCCAGAATTTAATTGACTAGTTTGTTGTTTTCTTCAAACGAACAACCCGTAGAGCATCACACTAAATTTACAGTTGAGCACAACTGTTAGCTATTTAGCTTCTAGCTGTGTGTAACCATCATACTAATGCTGTTTTGATATGTAAGGGGGCTTTAAATGTTTTCAAATAAATTTACAGTCTATTGCAGCATTTGTCATGTTGACTGAAGTGATCATCTGCTCCACTACCTCATGGCAGGGAACCAATTTGTTTATACTTAGTATGTTTTTTTCTGTTTCTCTTATTTAAGGAGGTACTGGTCCAACATCAGATACTGGATGGGGCTGTATGTTAAGAAGTGGCCAGATGATTTTAGCAGAAGCTCTAATCCGTAGACATTTAGGACAAGGTAGTGTTGGAACTGCATATGTTTTTTAACTGCACATTACCATGTCCATGTGATCAAGCTGATATAATGCATGCTAACATGTAACTGTGAAGAACTAGTATTTCTTTAATGTCAGAAGTGGGAATTAATTGTGTGTCTATCAATCCTTGGTACAGCTATGGAACATAATATACATTTAGCTGATCCTAATTAGACAAAGAAAAAACATGACATGTTAAAAATATGCTTGTCATCTTTGATACATTCCAGGTATTTTAGGGAAAAGATTTTGAGCAACAGATCTTAGGGTTGCTTTAATACTAATTTTAATAGGAATATTAAAGCCCAGCATAGAATGTGAAACAATGGCATGATATTTAAAGTTTGATAGAATCTTACGCTTCGTTGTTTACATCACGACATCTTCAGAGATAATAATTAAAGTTAACGAAGCTAAAGTATATATTTACATGTGCCATAAATTAACCAATCAGATAAAGATAAACGGTAAACGAAAAGATAAAGAGGCGAAAATAAAGACGTGAGTAAACTTAAGATAATAGAGAGGGAAAAAAAATTATGAAATTAGAAAAAGTGGTGCGGAACTGATGTTGGCATTTAAAGAAGGTTTAAGTTTGTTAATGAGAAAGCTTTCACGAATGAGAACTTCATACTCGAAAGAGCTAGAGGAAGGAATTTTAAAGTCATCAGAAGAAGCAGGATGACGCGTTTCCTGAAGGTAAGAGAGGATGCCAGAAGGAGAAGAACTGGAGCGTTTCTTTCCAGTTAAAAGAGATATCCCTAAGTGCTCAGAAACACGTTATTTAAATGTCGACAAGTTTCGCCGACATACTGTATGAAGTTCCGCAACTTCACCAAGAAAAATAATATACAACGTGTGACTTCAAGTGAAAGGGAATTCTATCTTTAAAACGAAAAAGAAATGGAAGAGACGCGTGGAAGGACGTGTGATAAACCTAACACTAATATGGGGGTAGGTAGAATTAAAAAGTTTTCTTAACTGCGCAAGAATTTGATCAAAATATTGTCCGGTAAATGGCAGAGAAAATATATGATGCGTTTGGCAACAGTGGGTACTTTAGGCGGCCTTTTCTTAACAACGTTTTTTCAAGGCGGCCTAAAGTACCCACTGAAAACTTTTCAATATCTGCCTACCCACATATTAATGTTAGGTTTATCACACGTCCTTCCACCCGCCTCTTCCATTTTTTTTTCTTTTTAAAGATGGAGTTTCCCAACATTTGAAGTCCACGTTGTATACTATTTTTCTTGCCGAAGTTGCGGAGCTTCATACAGTATGCCGGCGAAACTTGTTGACATTTAAATACACGTGTTTCTGAGCACTTAAGGATATCTCTTTTAACCGGCCAGAAACGCTCCAATTCTTCTCCTTCTGGCATCCTCTCTTCCTCCTCTCTTCTGGCATCCTCTTTTACCTTCAGGAAACGCGTCATCCTGCTTCTTTCAAATCTGCCAACTCTCCCGTTATTGCTGGGAGTCTCCCGGTGCAGAGGTGCAATCTCCTGGTCTCCCGGCAGTGAGCCGAAATCTCCCGGTAGCCTGTTCGCGGGTTTGTTCCAGGTCTAGGTACCAGGCTATCACTTATCGCTAAACTAAACATTCAAAATGGCGTCTTCGTCAAAGCCAGCACATGCTGAACTATGTGAAGAAATAATGATTTATCCAGGGATAAAGAGCACAAGACAGCCAACAACCCGAAGAAATTCGGTGGTTCCTCTACTTACAAAGTGGCTTTCAAATCTGAATGGAAAAAGTCCTATCCTATCCGGGAAGTTGCTCACGATAAATACAAATTTTTTTGTTTGCCCTGTGGGAAAACTCTTTCCTGCCACCACCAAGGCCTTGGTGACGTTAAGCAACATTGCAATTATCCCACTCATAAAACCTCTCTTGAATCATGGAAGAAGCAAAGAACATTGACTTTTTGTCCAGCAGAGGGTGTCGCATTCCAAAATAAAGTGACAAGAGCAGAAGTCATGATATCAAACTTTTTGGTGCAACACAACCTTCCTATATCCACCGCATGCCATCTTGGACCACTGTTTAAGAGCGTTTTTCCAGACAGCAAAATTGCATCATCATATAGCTCGGCAAGGACGAAAACATTGTCATGAATCTGTAGTTGAGCATTGCCAAAGTCATCCTTTTTGCTGTGGTACTGATGGCAGTAATGATACTGGTATCCAGAAAATGAATCCTGTGTCCATTCGTTTATTCGATATAAATGCATCTAAAAAGGTTACAAGTCACTTACAATATGTCTCACTGAGGGTGTTGATGGAGCCAAAGCAAAAACAATTGTTGAAGCAATAGATGAACAATTCACAAAAGATGGATTAGCTTATGACAACTGTGTATCATTGAGCGTTGACAACACAAGTGCCATGATTGGAAAAAATAATTCAGTTGCATCTCGTTTCATGCAAAAAAAATCCGGAATGTTTTATTGGTGGGTGTCCATGCCACTTAAGTCACATTGCAGCGAGCCATGCAAATGATGCATTCACTGAAATTTTAGGTTTGAACATAGATGTCTGTATCGATATTTTCTATTGGTTCGACAAAAGCTCAAAGCGAAAAGGCAAACTAATGGAATACTTTGAGTTTTGTGACCGGAAGTATCGTGACTTGCTGAAACATATCTCTGTTCGCTGGTTGTCTCTAGAAAAATGCATTGGTCGTGTCTTAGCAAAATATCCCAGTTTAAAATCTTACTTTTTAAGTGAAGAGTGGACTGATGAGCGTTTTAAGAGACTTCAAGACTGGTTCAACAATCCACTTATAGAACCTGCCTTGATGTTCCACAGCAATGCAATCTCATATTTTACTAATTTTAACAAGCTCCTACAGAGAGATGAACAATGTATTCATATTCTAAGACAAGCAGTGGAAAGTCTTGTTAAAAAACGTGGTGGCAGAATCTTCAAGCCAGCAACTCTTTGCAATGCCCATTCTGCTTTTGATGTTGACCTGGATGACGTTGATAACTTCAAGGACCGAAGGTCAATCTTCGTGGGAGGGCTAACAAGAATGACACTTAACAGACTTCTTAATCAAGGTGATATATCAGATTCCCAGTACAACAAGTTTCATGATGCTGTGCATTTTTATTTTAAGGAGTCAATTAATTATATCAAAACTAAGTTCCTTATTAAAGATGACACTATTTGTAATTCTGTGTGGATTGATGTAACACGCCGTTCAGATGTCTCCTGGGAAAATGTGCAACACTTTGTGGACAAGTTCTAGTCAGTTAGGTTTTTGGAGGGTATAAACGAAGACCAGTTGCATGATGAATTTGTTGACTATCAGACACTTTCTTTAAATGAATTTCCATCAGAAGCATTTGAGGAAGCCAAAGTTGTTGATGGTGTTGTGGATGGTGAGGAAGTCTTTCATTATCGAATGGACACTTTGTGGTGGCACTTAAATCAAATGAGAATACCTCAATCTTCTGTTAAGCGGTTCAAGCTCCTCCAAAAAGTCGCTGAGGTGGTCTTAGTTATCTCACACAGTAATGTGGAATTAGGCTTTTCAGTATTGTTAGGAAAAACAAAACTGATGCAAGATCATCGTTAAAGTTAGATAGGACATTGTCTTCCATTCTTGCAATGAAATCAGTGTATCCTGAATCAAAAACCAATGTCACAAATTTCAACCAGGTGAGTCGATGCTTAGATCGGCAAAAACAGCCACTGCAAAAGCCCTCAATAAAGACAAATGATTTTAACAACTTAAGTAGTTCGAAATTCTGTAAGACATTACTGAATAGACCATCCTAATAAATACCTACTGGGAATGTGCTTGAGTTGAAGTCATGTACAGTAGTTTGTTGAAACCTTATTTGTTTTTTTTTGTAAAAATGAATTTTCTAAGATGTTCTTTTTCCATAAACGTGTATGAAATGATAAATTCACATTAAACCAATTGGTTTAATGTGAATTTATCATTTCATATTACCCTGAGGATGATTCTGGAATAAACGTGTATTCTCTCTTTATATCTTCATTTCTCCCTTAAATTCAAGGTTTTCAGCAAATTTCTCCCTATTTCAGACTTGACAAGGTTGGCAGGTCTGCTTCTTGTGATGACTTTAAAATTCCTTCCTCTAGCTCTTTCGAGTATGAACTTCTCATTCGTGAAAGCTTTCTCATTAACAAACTTAAACCTTCTTTAAATGTCAACATCAGTTCCGCACCACTTTTTCTAATTTCATAATTTTTTTCCCTCTCTATCATCTTAAGTTTACTCACGTCTCTATTTTCGCCTCTTTGTCTTTGTCTTTACCTTCAGTCGAAGTTAACAAAAACAGGCAAATTTGGCTTTTTATGATGTACAAACCGATAGTTTGTTTATGGAGTCTAACTGTGACGTCATTTAAGGCGGGCTTTCCCTTGTACGTATTAGGCAGTCTGTTTTACTGGACTCTGTATAGACTGGAAGCCTAACTGCCACTCAAAAAGTGAAGCCAAAAATAGCCCATATGAGGTCTTTCTGGTCGTTTCCCTCAGTCCAATGTAACTGGATTGCACCCAAAATTATCAAGCCACCGGAAATGACGTTTTGGAGTACCAAGATGGCCGCCACGAAATTTTGTAAGGAGCACTGAGCCCAGCTGTTCAAAGGACGATTACCTGCTTTTGTTGCACATGTTCTGTTTGATCATTTTTGTTAAAACTTTTTAGGATAAAACCTTTTAATGTTTCTATGATATATGAGCAGAAAACATTTAACATTCTTTCCTTCATTAGAAGCATTTTATCTGCAAAAGTTTCACTAATCCTGAGTTAAGCTAATCGCCCTTTTAACAACCGGGCCCTGAACTCTGTATCGACCGGAAGGCCGACTCCAGTCAATGCACGTATCACGAAACCCGCAAGAAACAAGAATTTACCTCATGGTAAACTTCATGGCATACCTACGCGTGGTTCTAGCGGGATTTTTAAGGGGAGTATTATTCCTATCAAAAATCCTCCGAGAACCACGCGCATTCGCGCAGGAAGGTGCGGTAAAATCTTACTTTATGTAGGATTCTTAATACGTGTATGAACTAATCAAAAAATAAAGCCAAAAATGGTGGAAATGGAGGCGTTTTGGTTGTTTCCCTCCGGCCCGCACGCAGATTTGATCCTTAGTGTTTAGTCCTCTCTGAATCATTTACACCGGGGGTGTCCAGGGGATTACTGAAATATATGGGGTTTTTAGTATTCGAACCACCGGAGAACAATTTGGTCGTCGAAACCCCAAGTGTTTATCCAGTGTCCTTGTGTTGACTCACTTCCCCATCGTTTGAACGATCTGTAAGAGCTTTCGCCAAGGTAACAGTCACGCTGATCGAATAAAAGGAAAAGAACCGTAAGTTAAACTTAATTTGATGAAAACTAGGAAAGCTGTAACATTTAACTCGTGTTTAGAGGGTGGTTTCGTTTAGCGACAAGTTGTAACATCTGGGTTTATGCTTTTGTCGTGTTGGGCGTCCTTGTTTGTTTACTGTGCGGTTTTGGCTTAGTGTTATTAAACTGGTGTATTTCTCTGCTAGCTGCGTTATACCAACAATTTCAGCTTGATGAGGTGTTTCATCCAAGTTTCTGAGAATGATGGGCACAATCCTTTTTGTTGCTAGGGAAATTATCAAAGGTAATTCTAAACGTTCGAAAAGTAGCAGGTCGCAATATTAAAAATATTGCAGCTACCCACACTGCATTGTTGAAAATAGTGCAGCTAGCACACAGCAATATTAAGAATATTGCAGCTAGCCACACTGCAATATCAAAAATATTGCAGCTAGCACACTGCAATATTAAAAATATTGCCGCTAGCACACTGCAATATTAAAAATATTGCAGCTAGCCACACTGCATTGTTGAAAATAGTGCACCCAGCACACAGCAATATTAAAAATATTGCAGCTAGCCACACAGCAATATTAAAAATATTGCAGCTAGCACACTGCAATATTAGAAATATTGCAGCTAGCACACAGCAATATTAAAAATATTGCAGCTAGCTACACTGCAATATTAAAAATATTGCAGCTAGCACACTGCAATATTAAAAATATTGCAGCTAGCCACACAGCAATAGTAAAAATATTGCAGCTAGCCACACAGCAATATTAAAAATATTGCAGCCAGCTCCTTTTAGCACGTTTAATTACCCCTAATAATTTCGTTAATAACAAAAAGGACCGTCCCCGTTTTCCTCAGAGACTTGGATAAAATACCTTATCAGGCTGAAATCGTTGATATAATGCGGAGAGAGAACAATGGGATTTGATGAGGATCAGTAAGTATGTCAGGCTAAAACATGATGCGACAGCCGAATGTTTCAAATCTGATAAAGCTGATAAAGCGCGTACTATAGGTTTTTAGATGACTTACGAACTAATGCATGTAGGTGTTCATGTCTATCGATTTAGCGAAGTTACTAGCTGCTCCACTTGAGTAAATCGACGGAAATGTTTATTCAAATCTGGACGAATCTCTTGGAGATTTACAAATAGTGATTGAATTTTAATCTCTTCATGAAGTATTTATATATTTATTTATTGATTGATTTATGTATGTATGTATGTATGTATGTATGTATGTATGTGTTTATTTATTTATGAATTTTTAACAGGAAAGGAACTTCAGCAATGCATATTGCTGTTATCAGTGTTCGTCCTGTATACTAGATTAAAACTAAGAAAAGGATAAAATATTATTACAATAAATTAATAAATTAAGAAATTAATAACAAATTAAAAAATCAAGAAAGAAAAATCTGCTTAATCTGTCTGTTAAAAGACTCATCATTAGCTAGTCTAATATTCAATGGCAGCTCATTAAAAATTTTTGCACCCATATAAAAAAAACCCTTTCCGTGCATACTTTGTCTTAATAGTCGGTGGTACGACAGAGGCTTTATTATTCCTTGTTGCTTTATTGTGATCCTGAATAGTGAAATACCCTTTAAAAGCATCACACACGTTGTTATTCAGGATATGTCTCACTAATTTGCAAGATCTTATTTTACCTACATTATCAGGGGATATGACAGAGACTTGATAATTTCTCCTGCTGTGTGGTTGTTAATTGAAGGTTTAAAATTCCACAATATGTTAATGTTGGAAAAATCATTAATTATATAATACTCTCGTAGAATTTGCATCCAAGCAGTGTCGAAGCTTTTTCAGTAAACGTAGTCTACCAGTGGCACGTTTATAATTCCTCTCAAAATTGGAATTAAAATTAAGAGAAGCATCAATTTCAACACTCGGATATTTGTGACGCATTGTAACATGAACTGGGTTTCCTCGATACGTTACACTGAGGCCTTCATTGAGCTTGGTTAGGCGTTGTGCAGTTCCGAATAGGAGTGCCTCGGTTTTGCCTTTCTTTAAATTAAGAATAAGTTCGTTCTCGTACAGCCAATTTGCAAGAGTGCTCATCTTATTTGTCAACTTAGTGTTAATATCTTTAATGTCCTTGTCAGCGATATAAAGAACAATGTCACCCACATATTGAATTATATTTGTCGTATGAATTACATCAGTGATGCTATTGTAAAATATGACGAACAATAATGGACCAAGGATGGACCCCTGGAGAACACCTGTCTTAACGTATCGTGGTTGTGAGAATGAATTATCGTAACTAACTTGCGTCGTTCGACCAAAAAGATAATCTATGAGCCAATTCTTCTCTACTTCTTTGATTCCATATTTTGAAAGTTTAGATAATAATTTCGAGTGAGTGAAGGTATCGAAAGCTTTGCCGAGATAAAAAAAAATAGCGCCAACCAGTTTTTTCTTTTTGTCTACATTTTTTATAACGTCATCGAGTAACAAAGCAGCAGCTAATTCCGTTGACATTTTTGGTTGGTATCCAAACTGGAAGTTAGAGAGTAACTTGTTTTCATCTAGATACTGCATTACCTGATTATGCACGATTTTCTCAATTACTTATATGATATGACCGGTAGTATGGAAATCGGTCTGTAATTTTCAAAACTCGATGTCGTTCCTGATTTATAAACAGGTAAAATCTTTGCGCGTTTCCATTGTGTGGGAAAAACTCCAGTACTTAATGAAAAATTAATAATATGCGCAAGAGGTGCTGATATTACAGGAGCAGAGTCCTTCAGTAATCCAGGCGGTAGATCATCAATTCCGTTGCCTTTGACCGTTTTACTGTCTTTAGTCGACGTTCCACTTCAATAGTCGTCACTAGCCGAAACTTGAAAGTTTTATCCGTTATTTCTGCAATGTTTGCTGGTTTTGTCCACACAAAGTCAATCACCGGGATGACTTTCTCCTTTAAAGACGAAATTATATTATCAAAATACGCACTGAAAGCATTTGTAATTAAATGTGAATCGCTTGTTTGTTTCCCGTTGACTTCAAACGATTTATGCTGATTCGTCGCGTTAAGACTGGATTTAGATGATCAAAAGGTTTGGGAAACTGCTGGAACTTAAGAATGGTTAAACTGACGTTTCGAGCAAAGGCCCTTCGTCGGAGTGAAACATCACCGCTGCGACCTTATGCCCAACCTGGAGAAGTTTTTTTCACGGTCTCAGCCACGACTTGGTAAGTCATTTGCTACCTTTTCTACCGTCGATCAACCAGCTTTCCGTTTGTTTGATCTTATTTTGTCGAAGACTCGTTTCTCTAGTCATATCACTGTTATTAGTCGTTGTTTGCGCCGGGTGGTCATTCCCAACGGCTTCAAGTCCTCGTTCAACTCATTGTCCTTTAGTCTACCTGTTATGTCGCGCCATCATTCTGATTCCATCGGATTGGCTTGTTAAAAACATTTCCGCCGTTTGATACAAAACTCTCCTTTACCAAATTTGTTCACCGATGTTACTCACCGATATTATAGATAAGATTCGCGTATTAAATTCTAAACTCTGTTCGTTTTTTAAAGACGCCAAGGCGTCCAAATTGGCCAAATTGCGGGGTCTTCTTACTACTCCTTTTCAAAGCGCTAATTTAGTTGCCGAAAGTAATTTAATTATTACCATTCCACCAGATGAACCTTTATCTGACCCCGAGAGATCTGAAACGTCTCAAGTTCAGTTCCCAAGTCCGGGTCCATTCATCTGTTTTCAATGAAAGAGGATACAGAAACTCTTTTTCGCCGCTTACGCTTAAAAGCTTTTTTTCACAATGAAACCGTCTCTCCTAACAAAGGTATTTTTGAAATCATTAATCCTAAGAAATCTTCTTGGTCTCCAACAGAGGGCCAATTTTCATCCCTCTTTCATCCAAACGTCAGTTTAACCATTCTTAAGTTCTAGCAGTTTCCCAAACCTTTGGATTATCTACAAGCCGTTCAATACTGCCGGCGTTTCACTCTACTTTTACAACATTAGTTGGATAAATCAACTTCAATGTCTTCCAAAATTTATTTGGGTTTCTGGTGTTAGCCTGGGGCAGATCTTTGTGGTAGGAAGATTTTGCTTGTCTGATGACGATGTTGACCTCATTACGTTTCCTCTTATATTTTGAAATATCATCTTCTCTTTTGGTTCTTCGTGAAGAAGTTTATATCTCGTTCATTAGCCCTTTCACATTATTTGTTAACCACGGTGCTGGCTTTCTTCTTATCTTTTTCGTCAATTTGGGGGCATGCAAATTAAAGGCGTTCAGAGGTATATTCCTCATGCAGTCCCATGCATCGTTTACATTTTGACTGTTTGTAATACTAGACCAGTCTATTTTACAAAGGTCCTCGATTAAGTTGTTCGGCTGATAGTTTTTATATTTACAAGTGATAAACCTTGATTTGAATTTCACATTACTTATTTTACGAACACACCCAACCATATCATGGTCACCTATTCCCGTTGGAATAACGCTTGTATCACTAATGGACGCCCTCATCATTAGTCGCTATGATTTCAATAAGGGTTTTTGTTGAGTGCGTGATCCTTGCTGCTTGAGCCCAAACAAATTCAGAATAGATTTGAATTCCTTATTATCTGCGGGAACAAGGTAGTTTAAGTTAATTTAAGAGTGTGTGTGTCGGGGTGTGTGTGTGTGTGTGTGTGTGTGTGTGTGTATAAACGTCAAGTAAAACTTTATTAAAACAACTTACGTTTCAGGGACCAGCCCCTTCTTCAGAACGGATATATATATGTATAACAATATATATACATACGTGTGATAGCTATTTACAAAAATAGAACTGACAAATGGAAATGCGTTGAAAAACTAGAAAATGTCTAGGCTCATAGTAACACGAAAACAACCGGAAGGGAATAATTAAATAAAGTTAAAGCAAGGGATCTTATATTTGAATTAAGTGACGGATTTGATTTGCGAATGAATAGGCTCTCCTTAGGCAGAAGTTCAGAAGTAGAAGAGCAAGAAGATAAAACAGAAAAATCGTTGGGAGAAATAGGATGACCAGTGCTTTTGTGATAGACTGGAACGCTAGATAAAGTGGTGACCTAATGATTTTCCGCTGCAGACCGAAATCCTATGTGTTAAGAAAAGTGGTTCTTGTACCTCTTTCGCAGAATACCTCTTTCGTTCCAAAGCCAATATGTGATTAACGGCTTGCTTCGAAGTTCCACCCTGCTCAGTGTGAAAGGACTAAAGCTGCTATAAATATAAGAACTGATAATGGTCTCAGAACTGGTTGTCGAGATATGTTAAGGTATATGAAGATATTGAGATAAATGATAACAAAAAATCCTAAATAAATTGTGGAGAAAAGCTACTACTCTTTAGCCGTTGATAGGTGAAACATAAATCCAAAAAGATACGGTATATATAGAAATTAAGAACAAAAGAAGTGAGACAATGGATGTATACAAGTGTTGTTAAACATAATCCAGGATTAGTGTGCGTGGGTGAGTTGGCGTTATAATGTTTACGTCAGAGAACAGTATATTGTTCGGAAAATGGCTTAGAGTTTTTACTGGCTTTGTTTGTTGTCGCTGTGTGCCAATTTCTCTATGCGTAATTGGCAAGATTAATTCCACTTGGGTAATTTTTTTACATTCCATATACGTTCCCTCTTTCTCGTCTTAAAAGAAATTCTTGCTTTGCCGCTAGAACTCCACTCATAAACAGGACGGAAAATTGTATGAATGACGTTGGATTGTTTTTCGACGGTTGGTTTGTTTTCAAGAATGGAAACTTATTTTCCAAAACTTTCATGGCTTGTTACTAACTTTTATATTATACTACTGTAGCCTTGCTTTAGGCCAAATGGAGTTTACCTCAGACTTGTTTGGTCTTGTCCTGATGCTGATGCCTGCAGCAGCTCTATCTTATCCTAATATATATGACAAAATTTTGTTACACTCAAAAGTCACTACACCCATTTCAGAATCATCCTCAGGATGATATGAAACGATAAGTTCTCACGTATCCTACACGGCTGAAGTCAAATGAAATAGTTGACTCGAGCGGGATTTGAACTCACACCTTCGGGAATCCGGTCCGCCACTCTACCTGTTGAGCTGTCGAGTTAACAGAAATTGGAGGCGAGAGTTATTATCCAACTTAAGTGCTCGAGATGCTCTTGTGTCAACTTAACGCTATCCATGAGAACGGATGTGCAGTGTTTCCAGTATATTTCAGAATCATCCTCAGGATAGTATGAAACGATCATTTCACACATATCTACACTACTAAAGTCAACTGAAAAACTCGCAACTTCGGGTTACCCTCACTCTACCTGTTGAGCTGTCGAGTTTACAGAAATTGAGGTCGAGTTTTTAATCCAACTTAAGTGTACAAGACATTGTTGCGACAACTTAACGCTATCCATGAGGATGGATGTTTAGTGTTTCGATTCTATATTAGAATCATCCTCAGGGTAATATGAAACAATACATTCACAATTATCCTACTCTGCTATCATTTGCTGTAGGCTCGATACCTCAACAGGTAGCGCGGCGGACTGGTGTCCCGAAGGTGCGAATTCAAATACCGCTAAAGTCCAGCTTTTCAACTAACTTTTGTAGTGTTGAGTAATTGTGAAAATATCGTTTCTACATTAAATATCCATTTTTAATTTGCGAAATGTTTTAATTATTTTTAATGTAGATTGGACTTGGCAACCCTACAAAAAGAATATCCATTACATGATGGTAGGTGTGCGTTTTTGAATTATGTAGACTTTTGATTAATTAGGGTTACCGTGTACCTTGTGGGATGTTTCCAGTCTAAATGATATAGCGCATCCGCATTACATTACAGTAAGTCAACCCTGGCATCAAATGAAAGGTTATAAAATTTGCTGCAAGAATATTCTAATAATTTTCAGTTTTAATGATTTGGCGACTTTCGCAAGACTCCTCCACAAGGACGACGTGATCACCTTTCACAAGCTTAAGTCAGAAGGATTTTTGTTTTCCAGGAAACTGATTCTTTCCCGGGAGTACGGATATAAAGTGCTGAGAAACCTGTGTCAGGGTTTTATAATATTCTATTGCCCTCAAAGGTTATACAACATGTAGTCGATTGACAGGATAAAAATCGGACCAAACGTTCGGAAATGGGCTTCAAGGATAGAGTTTTTGGAATAATCGAATTCCCCGACACGGTTTTCTAGCGTTTTGCACTGGGACTCCCGGCAAGGAATCAGACTAAAGGAAAACAAAAATCCTTATGATTTAAGCCTGGTATGATCGTAACGATCGTCCGACTATCGCATTATTATTATTATTATTATTATTATTATTATTATTATTATTATTATTATTATTATTATTATTATTCGTATCTACACACCATCCACTTAAGGACAGTGGAGGGGGTCTTTTCCTGACATTGGCTCCCAACAACCAGTCAGGTAAGGCAATGCCAGATACTATGTCTTCAGGGAACTCACAGGGATAGAATTTTAATCTTCCTTTCTCATTTTTGAAAAAGTAAGAAGGTGTAACACCTGCTTGACCCAACCCACTGTGCTCCTGACCTACTTCCAGTCAGGTAAGGACAAGGGTATATGGGTCTTGTAAGTCCCTTTTACACTCTCCCGGCAGAATATCCAGCTTTCATCTAACAACATATTTGAGCACTTCCAACCAATGAGGGTAGGTTTTAGTGTGCTGCTGTAGACTGGAAAGACTGAATATGGTTTTGCTCTTAGATTATTAAAAATACCTTCACGACATAAAGTGTTCCGGAATCTCTCAACCAGTTAAGGTAAAAGACATCAGAACAGTCAGGAGGTTTTTTGCAAGTCCTTGGGCTAACTAGGGCAGGTTTGCAACACCTGAGGGTGAGTGTACTTGCAACTACCGGCTAGTGAAGGCAAGCAGATGTTTTCGTGTTCATAGCTCTTCTTTGGGCATGGGAAATCATATTTTTTACATAAATCCCAGTGAATGATTGCAGCGATTTTATCATGTCTACCCTTTTTATAATCGTTGTGTGCTTAGCAGCTACATTCTAATAAAACATGTGCAACTGTTTCACTCTGCTCCCCACATATCCTGCCAATGGATGATATATTTTCCTTGTCTATTTGATTTCTTACCCACCTCGTCCGTAAAGCTTGATTTTGGGCCGCAAAAATAAGACCTTCGGTTTCCTTTTCAAGCTTGCCCTTTTTTAACCATTGCCAGCTTTCGTTATCGTCTCTATTCTCTTCTGTTGCTTTCCAAAATACCGGAT
>JBAHVQ010000534.1:230505-247566 GCA_036872915.1 Nanipora kamurai
GTGCTTAGTCACCAGCCCTTGACCATGCCCAACCAACGGAATTGTGTATGTGAGGCTGTGGTGTAGAAAGGCATAGTACTAAATACTTTGTGCTTGTCACGTTGTAGATGCCTACCACTATATTTCATTTGGCATGTGCCCACTTAGGCATAATATGGTAATTTGGGCTAAAAAACCTCCCTGGCTCCTCTGAGCTGACTTTCCTCAATAATAATTATAATATCAATAATATAATATAATATTATAATGTACAATATATAATATTATAATATAAATAATATAATATAATAATAATAATAATAATTATTATTATTTCTTTCATATTACCATGTTACCAGATATTCCTTATTGCCATTATTTATTTTTACATTTTCATATAATTTAGATATTTCATATTACTATAGTCATTTCGTTTTACTCTGAGGATGATTCTCAAATAGAATTGAAACACTGCACATCCATCCTTGTGGATAGCGTTAACTTGTCACGAGAATCTTATCTCCGGCGCTTAAAGTGCGCATGAAATGAAAAATTCAATTAGAATTTAAGTCTCTTATTTTAAAGTGGTCTTGCAATTATAAAGTTTGGCGCTTATAAGTCTTGCATATCTCACTTCATTCTTGGGAAATGAAGATTTGTTTGATATGCAAATTTAACCCCTTGACGCCACGCATGCATAATGACTAATTGAGAAAGGTTATAGATCTCTGGGACTATCAAACGAAATCACTTGATAGGGCGCGAGTGCTGTGTTGTGGGAGAGACACACGCACATGATTAGTTGTAACTGACTTTGTTTGGTAATCGTAAACATCTATCACCTTTTCTAATAAGTCATCGTGCACGTGTGACGTCAAGGGGTTAAATTTGCATATCAAACAAACCTTTAAGTAAAGTGAGATATGGAAGAGTTATAAACGCCAAAATTTATAATTGCAAGACTACTTCCAAATAAGGCACTTAAATTCTAAGTTGGATCAAAAGGTAGAGCGGCGGACCAGTATCCCGAAGGTGCGACTTCAATCAGCTTTTTCAGTTGACTTCAGCAATGTAGGATAATTGTGAATTTGTGAATAAATTCTCAAAGCAGCCAGGTGAATAATCAGACATGTTTTCACGCTACTCTGGCTTGAAAAGTTTTGAACATAGCTTACAAAACTACCGTTCATGACTCAACGTTTCGACACTCCTGTCTAGTGTCTTCATCAGGGGTGATTGATCTGAACATGAAGTCCCTATTTATATCCCTACAGAACGACTGATGACGTTATCTATTAATTTAAGGAGATGCAAACATGCATCCGGAATAAACCACGGTCAGGGTGATTCAGTGGAGCGGGGGTCGCTAATATGCCACGCCTCCAAACAACGTCTTTGATGGTAAGGTGGATTGGTGGTAATAATTTTAGAATTTTCCCAAGCAACCGTGTGGTTGGTTGGACACGCGTACTCCGACAAAGTAGAATTTTCTTTTTTGAGAAGAAAACTGCCTTTCTGTGCTATTTTAAGCGTGTTCCGAACCGGCGTTTAGTCTGACCGATGTAGTCCTGATCATAGTCATTACAAGGAATGGAATAAGTCACGTCTTTTCTTTGATCCTTCGCAATACGATCCTTAAGTTTTGCAAAAATATGTCCTAATCTCCAGAATAGCTTTTTGGTTGAAACTGCCTAAGATTCTTTTAACAGGTTCCGTATTTTCTTGAATATACGACATCTGGGATCTGGGATACACTGGGATCTCCCGTGTCGGCGGTCATTGCCAAACTGGTAACGGAAGATATTGAACAAAGAGTACTGGCGACCGAACCAGTAAAACCTTCGTTTTGGAAACGATGTTAATCATGTTGTACCTGCGATATCTAGAAACCAGTTAGACCACCACGCACAAGCACTAAGAATGGAAATTCGATGATACGTTTTGTGATTGCTCCTTCTATTCAAGAAATTACGGAACCTATTAAAAGAATCTTAGGTAGTTTCAGCGTAAAAGTTGCCCAAAATCCATTCTTGACGTTGGGGCACATTTTAGCTGAGGATCGTGTTGCGGCTGAGGATCGTATTGCGAAGGATCAGAAAAAAGACTTGATTTATTCCATTCCGTGTAAGAACTGTGGTCAGGAGTACATCGACCAGATTAAAGGTTAGTTTAGAACACAGAAAGGCAGTTCTCTTCTCAAAAAGAAAAAAATTCGCTTTGTCAGAGCACGTGTGTCAAGCCAACCACACGATTGTATGGGAAAATTCCAAAATCATTACCACCAATCCACTTGTTTCTTTCTTCGAAGAAACTAGTATATGTCTCGAAATATTAAGAGCCGAAGTAACATCAATTTCGCAACCAGCTCCCATCTTGACCTGTAGCTCAGTTGGCAGAGCGTCGGACTGGTAAACCGAAGATCGCGGGTTCGAATCCCTGCCGGGCCAAGTAGTTTTCTCTACTTGTCCGGTATGGTTCGTCACTCGGAGTAACAACTACATCATTATTCCCTACCCGAGTTCACTCTTCTACTCAAGCCATTATCAAATCCTTTTTTTGCACATCGTATTTAGTGAAATGACGAACGTTGAGACGAGCATTGAAACTAAACCTGTTTCTTATTCTTTCTGTTTTATGAAACATTGCATTATTAAGAGACGTAGTTTTCGTATATTCCTTATCGCTGGTTACCATACATGTTCCCTGAGAATTGTATGACTGAACTCATCTTCACGCTTAATTTCGTATATTTTATACAATATCGCATTTAGAAATACATAAATAATACGCCAGAAATTAGCGATAATTTCGAGCAGTAATCTTGTTCGCGAGTAACGGCTGACAGCTTCGACGAACATTTATCCAAAGAAGTTACTGGCAAGCAGAGCTGGCTTAAGAGGCAGTCTCTCTAAAAACCGCCAGCTGATATCCGGCTCGAAAAATCGATTTCCCATATACTTTCACCATGAACTAGTCATCGGTTAGTGACTACATTACCGGTTTTACAACTTTTAATTTTTTTTATTTTTCCCGAGTTTTGCCTTATCTTCAGATTGCAGTTCTGATGCGTCTTCCGTAATCCGACGTGAAGCGTTATTTCACCTTGAATGCAAACGAATTACTTGGGATAAAAATTTATCAAATGAACCAATTTCGACCACTGGTTTCATGAGCATTATCACTGTCATTATCTTAACAGACTTTCCATTTTCTTAATAGTTACAAGTAATTTTGAGTTATCGAACAAGACAGCGGTACAAACATCACGACAGGTTTCTAGAAATTACCCAAATTTTAGCGATAATTTCTCAAAAGTGGGACCAACCTCAGACTTTAGAAGCGAATAATTAAGGAATATGATGACCAGTCGTACGACATCCGTAAAAAAATCGTCTGCAAAGCACATCTTCAACAGAAAAAAAGCCTTTAAATGAGCGCTGTTTTTATCTGTTTTGTCTAGCTGCTTCCAATCCCCTAATCTTCCAAGTCTTATAGTCCTTCCATCGATTGCTCTTTTCGTAGTAAACGATGCTTGAAAAAGAATATTCTTGTAGAAAGTAGCGTGATGGTCGAACATAGGCGATGGCCAGTCCGGCAGTCCCGCAGGGTACGTGGGAATAGAACAAACAAGGTCACCACCTCAGTAATGTCGATAAATGTAGACCATTAAGTTAGTGCCTGCCCCGTCAACAAACTCAACAGAAGCAAATTTAACTTAAATCCAAAATACGGAGTTTGGATTGATAAAACTGGCTTAGAGACAGTTGGTTTGACAAGATGTAAGTTATTCCGATAAACATAATCAAATCTTCCACTTCCTACGAGGACCAAAGCTATTCTTAGATCGGCTAGTGCAACATTATTAATCAACATTCACAATATGAAAAAATAACTTGGTTTTCAAACTTGAGCTAAACTAATCCAACTTTACCTTAAAAGTTGGATTAGTTCCAGATAGGTTGAACCAGAGTAGTTTTGCTAACAGAGGTAAGTCTTACTACGTTTAACGCAAACCTACGGCTAGGTTCAACTAGGGCTGTTTAGTTATTTGGTATTAAAAATACAGCTTTTGAGTCTTCAATAAATTAGGGTAAGAGATATCGCAAAAAAATGAAAACATATTTAAGATGTTTGTAATGAAGAATATATTTCACCTACTCAACAGAAAAGCTCATTTTAGCGTATAATGTCGTGTCTGTGAATTTATGCACTTGTCAGTTCAGTGAAATAAAGATGATGCGAGACTACCCTTAGTTTCTGTAGTGATTAACTATTGATAAAGTCCTGTTCAATATCTCAAAGCGAGAAGTAGGAAACTGATGTTTCCAGACACATTTGAGCCAGTTTTCATGTGATGAAAGCCGAGGACTACGGGATCGTAAACATTACCAAATATATTGAGGGCAGGCGAACACATCTCAGACTTAGGAGCTGTCACTTCTCAAGGCGTGACTGGTCAGTTCAGTATTTATCAGGAGGAAGTGCAAAACGACGCAATTTTCCAAACACATAACTTGGGAATATATTTCAGGCCTGCCCGCTCTTACCAGTATCCAATCCATGTGATAATTGATCAATAAAGTGCAAATGCGTTCCTTCGAACTTATCTCAAGTACGTAACTTTACTTCAGATTGGGTCTTGTAAGCATTCTCCGTCATTCTTTCACATGAAGCAGCAATGCGTGGTCGACAATGCTCAGTGAGACGGAGAGTATCAGAATGGAAGCTCGGTAATTTCAAACTGGAGGGGAATTTGTTGTGTACAAAGATGTAGATTAAGAGCGCAGTAACAGTTGTAGTAGTCAGTTTTGAAAATTCATAATACTCCCCCATACCCCCTTACTTTTCGGTTGTCAGTAGAGTCTCGGAAAATTTTCTCATATTATCATTCTTTCTGCACTTAGTGTGAAGAGCAATTTATTTCATAATTGAAAACTGTCTGCTTTCATTTCGTTCCTTATTTACCATCCTAAAACTACGCATTTATACTTAATAAATCAAATAGTCGGTAAGATACAAGTTCATGGCAACCAGGTGAAATTTCCGACATACCAAATGCTACTCTGGTTTGTAGATTTTTGGTGACGTTTTATGGCCCCCTCGGTCCCCTGACTTTTCCACATGTGATTTCTTTCTATGGGGGTACCTCACGTCACGTGTCTACGAGGACAAGCCCCGAACATTAGATGAATTGAAGGAAGCGATCCGTCAACAAATCATCCAAATCAACAGAGACCTGCTGGAAAGAGTGGAGGCCAATTTTCGTGAACGCCTTCAACAATGCGTGGACGAAAACGGACATCACATGCCAGATTTAATCTTCCGTACATGATTATTATGAAATGCTATGTTCTTACAAATGTTGTTCTACAAATAAATTTTCTTTACAAGAATAACTAATATTTTCCTGATTATTCCAAAAACACTTGGTTCCCGTGCCCCACCCTGTATATATATATATATATATAGTAATAAGAACCTTTTCCATAATAACGATGAGGCTGAAAAATGCCCAAGAATTAAAAACATGTTAATACTCTAAGGTCGAGAGCGAGTATGGATGTAAGGAACTTTACAGTGTATTTTAATACACTGATATAAGACTTTGTTTGCAGACGAATTTTTCTGCAAATTTCATAGCTTCAGTCGTCATACTCCTTAACTATTTGCTGTTGATGTCTCAGATTGGTGCCACTTTTGAGATATTGTTGCTCAAATTCTTACAAATTTCAGCAGCCTATCGCCATCTTTAAGCTTCGATCTTGTTAGATAACTCTAAATCACATATAACTATTAGGAATATGAAAAGTCTGTTAAGACATTGAAAGTTACAATATTCACGTAACCTGAGGTCGAAAATTGGGTTCATTTGTTAAATTTTATAATTCCAACAAATTCGTTTGCATTCAGGACGAAATAACGCTTCATTTCCGGTTTCTGAAGACGCGTCAGAGCACTAATCTAAGAATGTGTCGAAACTCGGAAAAAGTAAAAAAATTAAAAGTTGTGAAACCAGTTTTGAACTTACTGGCCGAAGTCTAGTTCATGGTAAGAATATGAGGAAAATGAATTTTTCAACACTGATATCAGCGGCTTGCTTTTAAAGAGACGGCCTCTTAAGTTATCTTCCTTACACTCAACTTTGTCAGAATAACCTCCTCAATAAATATCAGCATGAAAGCTTTATTTATGTTATTAAACATCCCAAATGTTAACCATTTTGACTGCATTTACCTGAAAAACTTTCGTAGAAGTCATTTCTGTCTTTTCTGGATGACGGGATACGATGTTGAGTCCTCCACATGTAGACGTAATGATCTTCAGACCCAGAAATCACAAATTCTCCATCATGACTGAACCATAAAAAGAGTGAAATATCCCGTTTGTTATTTTAAGGATCTACCATGCTTCAAAAATGGCAATAAGACAACTTACCTGAAGCTTCCTTTGATCTGACTACTCGAATTGGTAAAACCTTTATATTTGCAATGCAAAGAATGGTCTTTTAAACTGTACAATCGTATCCGAGAGTCATTTGACGTTATTAGAATCTAAATAAGTTTGGTAAATAAATGATATTTGATTAAAATAACGAGAAGACTCACATGCGCAAGTCAACCGAAAGCAATGCAGAAAAGAAATTGCTTTAGAATTAACTGTAAATATTCCATATACACCTCAGGGCATGATAGCTCAAAAGAGGAAATCTCAGTAAAATCCATCTTCCCAAACTCAAAAATTACGGACACATCCTGACAACGATCTTATATCCCAAATAATGTAAATCAAAACAGAAAAACGAAAAAAATAAGAAGTATAAAATATAAACGTGTCAAAGCTAGACAAGAATTGAAATAACGAAACGAAACCTTATCTTCCCCAGGCATTGGTTCAATGCCACTGATTTTTCTTCCTTGTTTCTTTCGAGTTGATCGTACTTGCCACTGTGTGAAATACTTGAGGTGCTAGGAAGAGGTAAAAAACATGCTAATTGTAGTAAAGCGCTAATTAAGCTGCCGTGAAAACCACTTATTAAGTATGACATTATGCTCCGCATGAGCGCACTTAGCTTACTGTGGTAGGTAAAATAATTCGCACGTCAGCAGCAGGATGTTTAACTCCGGAGCAACGTCAAATGTGCATCTGTACTTATGGAATCTGCACTTGTCACCAGATTATACCCAAGACAACTTTTGACTGACTCGTGAATGGTGAAACGTTTGCCATATATTACGGAGCGTAGTTGTTTGCAATAGTTACTATGGTAATGCAGTCGACATTTGGACTTCAACAGAAAGACACTGTGGAAGGAAAAGACCTTTCAGGTGCTGTTGAAGTCACAAGAATTAAATGGCGTTTTCCTGACATTTTGGTATGAAACGTAGTTTCGGGCTGACTTTCTCAGTGGCTAGGTGGACACAGATTAAAGGTATTACCGTAAAATGAACAGATATCATTGTTATTACTGAATCGAGTATAGTGATACGTGATATGCTTCGCTGAGGATTTATGGACTTTTAACTAAATTTTAATATCTCACAGCTTAGTCCCAAGGGAACGGCGCCTTTACGGCGGAAGATCGGCAAAATGGACCTGGCATCGGTAGGTCGATTTCAAAACCTGGTTGGTCTGTTTTAAAAACCAATTAAATCATCTG
Source organism: Nanipora kamurai (assembly GCA_036872915.1). Lineage (NCBI taxonomy): Eukaryota > Metazoa > Cnidaria > Anthozoa > Scleralcyonacea > Helioporidae > Nanipora > Nanipora kamurai. The sequence goes on from JBAHVQ010000534.1 coordinate 238,142, forward strand.
CATCTTGGGTTATAGAAATGTCCCCTCCTTTAACGCATGGAATGTTTTTTTTGTTCTTTCTTCTCTCTTTGCTTTCTTCTTTTGTTCTTGGTGTCTGATATATCAGACACTGTGCATTAAAGGGTTAAGATCTAACCACTAATCCTAAATAATGGCTTTTGTTAAAGTTGACGATCACATTTGAAACTTATCTATTGTTCTTACATGAGACAATGAAAGATATGTGTCGAATTGTCGTTTGAGCTTTTATGGCACATGTTTCAAATGAGCAAGAAAACAATTACAAACGAACTGAGACTATATATCTATATCTATATATCTATATATATATTGCCAAACTGAAACACCTAGAAGTTCTGGAAGTCAGTTGACCGGCCATTTAGATGACCTCCCACTCAGAGACAAAAAATCGAGGTAGTGTATTTTAGTCTAATTATACGTCGAATCGCTTTTGAAATATCGTTGCCAATGTTGCTCTGCATTTTACAGTTTTTTATTTTCTTGATTGAAATCAATTTGCGAAATTGATTATAATTCTGGTGAGCACACTGCGCAGGTTTTACGATGATTCAACGATGTACTAAGTTAAGATTAATGTAAGTTTAAGGTAAATATTCTTTATATTCGAAACTTATTCTCGGTAATGTATGGTAACTTGAACTGCTACCGTAAGATTTTACCAAAAATTGGTTATTAAACTTATCCTCGACACCATCAGGGACAATCACTGGCGATATCCTTGTAGCAGTACATAAAATATAATAGAAAGTACATAAAATATAATAACGTAATATTGACTTGAATATAAATTTAAATTCCTTACTTCTGTTTCGTAAAATATGCACCTTCCATCGTACGTTCCGACTACGGCAAATTTACCATTCATGCAGAAGTTGGCAGCTGTGATTAAGTTACTTCCTAAACGAATACAAAGGAGTTGAGAAGCGACGAAATTTGGGAAAAAAAGAAAGAATGCCTATCGATCCTGTAGTATCGGACTTCATTCTACAAGCCACTGCATGAGAAACACATATCTCACGACACCACACAGTTGCCCTTCCGTGTTCCAAATTACAAACTCAAGTTATAACGTAGAGTTGTTTGGTTGTAGTTAGGGCTCAACTTCTCGAGCGACCTAAGCTTCTGAACTTTGGGTGAAGAGAATGCTCAACAAATGTCAAACTTAATTTGATGAATGTTTACATGGTTGGCAGTGAGAATATAGATTAGTTTGCGGTTAACACTATGTGAATTTATAAACGAATAAGCCTTGTGTTGACTCGAGACTTCTAAACTGGGGACTTCACCAGTTTTGATACTTACACAAAGTCCCATGCCAAAACCTTAGCTGTTTATAAAATCACATGGCGTCAAGTCAACACAGAACTTATGTAAACTTTAAACTTGACAGTTGTCATCTTATAATTCATTTACTTTCAAACTAGGACGGTGTTTCAAAAAAACAACCGCAATCGGTAGAAGTTTTTCATTTCCTTCTTACAAATTACAGTACCAGAGAGCGTCTTCACGCAAGGGACTCGGTTGTTCACAGGGCTCTTAGCTTAACCCAGGATTAGTGAAAACTTTGTTGATGAAACACTGTTAATGTGGAAAAGGATGTTTAAAGTTCTTAGTTGACATATCATACAGGTATAGATAGGTTTTACCCCAACACGTTTTTACTAAAGTTATCAAACAAAATATGTCCAACAAAAGAGCCGATTAAATGTTAGCCCAGGATAAGAGGGCTCAACAACTGGGCTCAGGCTAATTAACAAAATCAACGAAAACTCACCTGCGCCTTCTAGCTCATTCCATAATGCAACTTTTTTATCCGGAATATTCCACAACCGTATCTTACCGTCAAGAGACCCGCTTAGGAAATAACGATCGTCCTAAGAAAGAGATCCACATGAAAAGTAATTTTTAAAGAGATGACAAATAGCAAATATTGTTCATACAAGATGAAAATTTTGTGTATAAAACAAACTTTTAATTAAAAGTGAAGATTGCTAAAAGTAGCCGACAGGTTTTTTTGCAACGAAAGCTTTACTACCAAAGTTGTCTCTAAAACCACCAGTATCTCCACAAGTTTGACCGTTAAAAAAATGTATATAAATATTTTTGAGAATTTAGCATATTGGGGTTGGAATAAAAAATATAGTTGCTGTGAAAAAAAGTGATCTGTAGGTCGCTATTGGCAGCTGTTAAATTTTACTTAATTTGAAAGAGCGCTGTAGATTCCAATTTCTGTTATCTCAAACTTTTCACGTATGGATAATATATAAGCAAATTATAAAAAATTACCTAAAATTAAATTTTACCAAAAAAGTAAATATTTAGCCGATCGTTTTCATATGCCAAAAGAAAACGTTTCCTTATCTACATATTTTCGAATTACATAAGGTAGTATGTGTAGGTTTGAAACGCGGTTTATAATAATTGATTACGGATTAATTAGTGACGCAACGCATGCACGCAATATCGAATGAACAGTCGTGTCTCAAGTGTCAAAAGAAAAAAAAAAGGTATACGCCAACCGGGGTGTCATCAAGTATAAACTCTTGAGCGATTCACTATAAATTCAATCTTTCGATCAAGTTTGGTGTGCGCCAACCAAATTCGAACCCACAAGAAATCTAGTCACAAGAACTTTATCCGCGAGAACTCAATCTGATCTTTGTTGGTATAATCAATCAAACGATACGTCGTGTTATTAAGAAACTTAGAACTTGGTATTAAAGTTACATTGTGTGATATCGTCGTGTGGAGTTCGTCTTATATTTCGCGCATCATATTTGGTGTGACTCCTGGTCTCCGTTTCTATTGTTATCTGTCCAGAGAGTCTATAGTATGGTAGTTAGGAGTCATTTTGATACGTCACCGGAGCTATAGTAATCTGCATAAAAAGTCATCTGCAATTTTTGGAGTGCTGCAGTTGCATTCTTTCTTATTTCTTGATATTGTATGGAGCTTAGAGGAAAATTGCGCTGGAAACAGTTCGGATGTTTGATCATGTTTTCTCAAGGCCGGAGAACTGAGTCAGAGCAGACAGAAGCTTTAACTTTACTTTCCGTTTAGAGTCTACTAAACGGGCAACAGAAAGAAGAAATGATAATACTTTTCTACACAGAAATAGTAATATTTTGTGACAGAGCAAGTATGACATGCAGCACTATAAATCATGATTCGTACAAACGTTTAACTGAACGTTTCACAAACCTACATCGAAACGTGTAATCCATTTGCATTATCGGCTTCAAAGTTATATGCCACCGAGCAAAGTTTCTCGTTACTATGCACCTCAAGCTAAGAAACCCACACTATAAAATGATTTGTCCAAGGATAAAAGGAAAGACTTATAACCGAGTTAAACGGTCAAATACTATCTAACCGCTCCCGAAATTCATCATCTTGTACACCAACTACAAACAACTTCCACCTTAATAAATGGTCCCCTAATTTGGAGTATTAACCACCATGCCGATGATAATAGCAATTACCGGTAACTTATAGAAGACCTATCTATGACTGGAAACACTCTCAATATATCCAATTCGTTAACAAGCATTAACTTCCATCAAATAATGAGAACTTTTGGCCAGGCTCCCAGGATGGGCCTTCGTAGCTCAGTTTGTAGGGCCCTCCGTTAGACTTCAAGTAGCCTGGGTTCGATTTTCATGGAAAAGGCCATGACGTTCAATTTCTTCACAAATGGCTTGGATTCGATCTTATCGGGGCCATTCGTTCCATTATTCGCTCGCAAGAATTTCCTTCTACAATTTTACTCATAAATGGAATTGTGTGTAAATGCTCATGTTAATCTCAATCTGATATGTCTAACAACGGACTAACTTTAAAATTAAACTGTCATTAATGCAGATGACAATTGACAAAATTTATAGAACACAGTCAATCAACCACTCAACAAACACTCTCCTCACGTGTCGAACAAGAGACATAATCACCAACCTATCCAATACTCATCACGTGACTCTGAGAAGTGTGAGCAGCGTGATTGCTACTGAGTTCATAAAAACTTTAGTCAACACCATTAGTACCATCACTACCATAACCACCATCATCACCCCCACCAACATCAACAACAACATTTTCAAAGACAATCAAACTTCGGAAGATCATGTGCAAAAAAAAGATATCTGCTAGTCGTGAATACACACTAGGGAAATAGCACGATTTATGCATTGTTCTCTTCACTCAATGAGACAGTTTCGTCCTCTCTAGAGCTGTTAATATGCATGCTGGAGGATACAGTTTATAAACTATGATTTATAAGTACATAGGTCTACAAACTATATGGTCGTTACTCAATGGGACTTCGGCTATTATAAAATTATAACAATGCTGCTTGCCATAATAGTCAACTAAAAGTGATTTAAGTCACTTTGGGTTCCAAAAATATGCCAGTTTAAAAAAATAACAAACTACCTCACCTGTTTGTTGAAGAAACTTTATCTATAGTTACGGTACAACAAATGTACCAAACATGTTTCTAGCGCAAACAGGTAAGTTTATAATTTCGTCAAGCTTATCTACACAGAAAAATGTTTTCACACCCTCCTGACAGGAATGGAACCCGTAACCTTCATTATAACCGGTGAGAAGCTCCAAACATTGAGCTGCCAAGAATCAAACGAAGAACTAAGATGTTGGATCAATCCAAATGTGCTGCCTATGAGGTTAGCCACAATATTTACCAACGAACCTCACAGCTCTTCACCCGAATCTTGCCAGCTTGGTGGTTAGAGTCTCATCTGAGGGGTTCGCGTACAATTCACGTCTGGGGCTCAGAATAAGTTTTTCTGATTGACTCAACGTGACGAGCTGCAACTTATGTTGTGTAAAAAGAACAAGCTCCAACGCGTACAACATTTGAGAATAGCATTCACGTCATTCAGTCATTCAAGTATTTCATATATTTAACTTACTCGAGGATGAAAAGTAATGGCCGTTACGAAATCAATATGTTGAAAGCAGCACAGGCATTCGCTCCGAGAGATGTGCCATAACCTAGAATGTTTTAACAATTGGTATGGTAAGTGCGGTTCAAACATTTTAGGTATAACAGTCTTTTTCCCGCTTTAAAAGGAGGAAGGTCAGGGTGTATAAGGTTAACGTAAAACCTCTCGACAGTGTGAACTTTTCCTTCACTTATTATAACTTCACCGCTAAAGCGCTAAAAACTAAATTTCTGTCTCTACGATAAATGACGTAAGCGTTAATTTATCAATATCAAATTGAGTCAGTTCGACTTTGAAAATGAACGCCGCTGGGGGTCAGTCACAAACCTGCTCAATCACAGTTCTCTAACCTGGATTATCAGCTTATATTAACACATACTGATTCTCCCGGATTCAAACCATTTACATTACTGGTAATTGCGATTGATGATATGCATAGTCTAGGCAAAGTAGGATAATGTTGTCCGACTCGAAATTACAAAATCCGATATTTCACAGCAATATTGCGATCAACTCCTTCTGCTAAAGAGGAAAATAAGTTCCTAGAAACACAGAACAAGTTATCATAACTGCTGCCATCCAGGAAATGGAAAAAACAATAATTACATAGACTAGGTGCAAACATCTTACCGCACGGTCTTATCCATTGACGACGAAAGAAGGAAATAGTTCTAAAGAAGACAATTAATATAGTTCACAAGGTTAACACGAAAATAATGTACTGGATCTTTCCTGTATTTTTAACTAAAAACTTATGGAACACAAAAATGTTCAAAACTTTGTACTTTTCCTTTTTTTCTCAATCCCCCGCCCAAGCCATTTAGAAAACCGTGAGCTCTTTTTATGCAATGAAATTAAAGAGTTGAAGACACTACCACCAACTGCTCACAATCTCCCAGCTAAACTAAGATCACAAGATAGTACTGCAATACCTTTGACCAAGAAAGATCCAACACATCGCCAATATGACCACGGTAAGTGCAAAACGGTTCCTTGCAAAAACCTTCTGGATAGTCTGTCTCAGTTACTAAGCTTGTAGCTTCTTCATCTTTCTGTATGGCGAACAAGATGCATTTGTCACGAATAAAAATACAAAATTATAACGCAAAACCACGCGAGATATCACAGTGAACTTAACACTAAACTGAGCTCATACACAAGAGCAGGAATAACAAACATTCTGCTAGGTTGCAGAATACACAAAATCAATCCAAATCATCGTCGTCAGGTTAACAACGCATAGATGATATATCACTTCAATATTTCTCATTTGAGGACAAAGTCATCTCTTGATTGCAATGTCGGTTTAAAATAAGCAACGTTTAACAGTGAACAGAAATTAAGTATTAGATATGAAATTGTATGCATCTTTTTTCGAGCAATATGCTATCATAAGCATACTGGTCCTGGCCAAAACATCTGTCCCGATGTTTGATTACCTAAGAAGAAAGCCAAGGTAAGTTCATGTACTTTCGATAGGAAAAGGGGTCGAAGACAGGTTGACGTCTCTTTCCACTTTCCTTGCCTCCACCAACACCTAGAGATAGATTTCTCATTGTTCACAAACTCGGGAATACTCTCCACACAACAAGCAAAGTGTATATGTATCCTTCATATTTCCACTTGATATAATACTGATTTTCACGGGTAAGTTTTTCGGCATTTCGGAAACATCTCGAATTTAACTAACCTTAAGTTCAGTTATATGCAAGGAAAGTCGATTTGTTACATAAGCAACAATAAAACTAAAAATACCTTAAAGGTGATGTTATACGGGACGATTTTTAACAATGATTTTTAACGCAACAATGTTGCATAGAATATCGATACGTGTAAAATGGGGGCTCGCGAATGATTTTTAACGCAACACTGTTGCGGCAAGTTTCTTCTACAATTTTGAACTGCATTCAAATCCATGTAACATTGTTGCTTCGACGGTAAGATGATGTAACACGGGACGATTTTTAGCGACGGTTCTTAGCGCAACATCGTTAAAAATGATCGTTAAGTGTCCACCCGTAGAACAATACCTTAACGCAACAACCCCCTTATTTTCAGTCGGAAGCATTGAACTTAAACAGGACTGCAACAATAACTCAGCGTCAAATTTTGAAGCAAAAATTGGCGGATATGAGTGCCGCCATGCACTCCACTCCAGTCATTTTTCAACAAAGTGGATAACAAGAAAATCTTCAATTCACTTGAGTTAATTTACTATAACTCATAATTCTACTGGCCAACGCTGCCGTAAAGGGTAATTTATTTGACAAAAAAGAGCAAAATATGAGTTCGAGACCGCGAGGAAATTTTATATGATTATTTTTCGGCATTTTCCTGACGAACTACAGACTTTTAACCTAACAACTTGCTAATTTATCCTTAAACCTCTCCACCAACTCAGCTTAAGTTTAAATCAATACTTTAAATCAATAATTTAATTAGTAAAACTACTGCCTCATGCTTCTATTTGTTTGTTCACGTTCTCCCCCGTACCACAGCGAGAAGGAAGCTGAAATAGATTTATCTTTTCAATGTCTTGAATTAGTATTGATATATTTATATAAACATGTATCATATATCTATCAGCGAAAAAATAAAAATTTAAAAATCTTTAATGTTAAAATAAACATTTCGGGATAAAGGGGCTTGACTTATCGTGAAGTCACGTACATCTTGAAAGTTACCCATGGAAATTACTTAAAACTGTTTATGAGCTTTTATTTATCCCTCGGTACTTAACAAGCAAAGTTTCCAGTAACATAATTGAATAATATCAAACATATCCGTGATTTCACTATATTGCATTATGCAGTGTGACGTAGATAGTTGTATCATTTACATATCAAACAAACCTCAACATCTCAAGAACGAAGCGAGATAAGAGAGATCATTAAAGGCCAATCTCCACACTTTCGAAAGTTCTGTCATTGGAGAGGATTTCTTCCAAACTTTTTCTACAATTCATATGCCTTTTAAAGATTTTTAAAGTTTTATTTTTTGATGTTATAAATGCTTTTAAATTTTGGAAGGAAGAGGATTAATTTATTTACTTTATCAGGAAGAGGATTCTTGCTAACTTTATAAATGCAGGTTCGGTTTGTCCGAGATTGACGTAACCCCGGACAAACCTCCTTGCAAGTATGTTTGTTATAAGGCTGTTTTTTTCTGAGTTGACATCATCGCATCACCTACCTCACTCCCGTATTACAAAATCTTAAACAACCGACTAATCAAAACTGATTTCTGAAAACTTTCAACGCCTTTCCCAGAAAACTTTCAGAAAACTTTCAAGCCTTTCTCATTTTAAATTGTGTATGGTTTATATCTACTTTGTCGCTGAAATGCAAACTGCAGCTTTTGTGTGCTACAATGAGTAGACAACTTGAAAATGTACTTTTTGAATTTTACTCGGCGCTTTTAAATTTACGTTCCTAAGGGACTTTGTGTCGGTCGACGCTTCATATTTTTCACGATCTTCTTAAATGGGTTAAACTTTTCACTGGTCCTTCAGTGGTGCGGAATTCAGATTACGTCTGCACTTGTTCTCGCCGTATCGTAAGCACCTGAAATAGTTATGCGGCCGGGGAAAGATTGAAAAAGAGAAAGATTACGAAGTCAAAGGTAGTTCATGCTGAGAAGCTAGTCAAAAGCTTGTCCAAAATAAGCCGCGGCTAATTTAAGTCGCAAAGTACAAACGTACAAAAGTACAAACGGTTCGTGGCTAAATTTTTGCACTACAAAATAGCTGCTTCGTTCAATGAAATGAATACTGTAAATATAATACGAAAACCGAAAATAACGAGGTAGTCCCAAGCTGAAGAGCGACAGTTCCTCGTTATCTGTGCGGAAAACTCTGTTGTTGAGCAGTTAAGGTACGTTTATAGACCGCGATTAATCGGGCCGATTTCACTTCGATGCATGTTAAGTTGTGAAGGCAACAGGGAACAGAACGCTCCTCGAGCTCAAATTTGCCTGCTTTTCGTAAATTACCATTCCATTGCCATATGAAAAATGGTGTGACAAAGAGAAGATAAATGTAGATTAACCACTCGTTCTTTTCAAATAAATAACATTTTATTTCACACACACAAACGTTTTCGCTTCCACAAGCTCTTCAGGTGTGAGATTACTCGAGTGGTTAGGTTCCTTTTATGCATACATTTACGCCTTGACTCCCTGATCAGTCTACTGGAATCCTTGCAATGATATGTTGGAAATATTTTAAATTTTTCATGATTGCATATTTTAAGAGGTTCGCTAACCATTAAATGTCTGTATTGTTCATGTCATATTTGTTCCTTGTGAAGTATCACTTTCTTTCGTAGATTCTCTTGAATTGGGTTTATATACATATATATATATATACATATAGACAAGTAGCAAGTTCAGAATCATATGAGTAGAGTGCTCGATACCAGGGTAGAGCGGAATAGTACGACAAAA
>JBAHVQ010000534.1:306789-317962 GCA_036872915.1 Nanipora kamurai
CAAGATGTCCACGCTATCCGCAAACGACTGCTTCGCTCTGCTATCATCAAACGGTCAAAAGAAAAACGAAAGCTAGAAATCAAGAATTGTAAATCATCCGCCATTTTGGAATAAGGTCTATATATGTGGAAATATAACACGGGAAAACAAAGAATTTTGTTATTTCTGACACCATGTCTATCTGTTGTAATTATCAAAATAACCACACACAAAATACATCTGTTCCTCCACCTTTGTCTGAAATAGAAATTGAGAACGAAAGATATAATTAGCAACTGTGAGCATACGATGTTGAGAAAAGTTTAATAAATCATAAACATGGATTTCCTTTCTCTGGTGCTAGGGACATGTCATGTGTTAGGGTCAAAGATTACCTACTTATACTGCATTACACTACACTACATCACACCATACTATCCTATGCTATGCCATGCCATGTCATGCCATGCCATGCCATGTCATGCCATGCCATGCCATGCCATGCCATGCCATGCCATGCCATGCCATGCCATGCCATGCTATGCTATGCTATACTATATTATATCACCCCTTTGATTCTGCCTCCGTGCAGTTTTCTCCTGTAAAGTTACCTTGGTCACATTTGAGAAGAGTGTCGTCCAGTTTAACTCTACCAAACATCGCAGGTTTTCTCCGGGTACTCCGGTTTCCTCCTGTAGTAACACTGGACCCATGAGGGATGGCCCTTACAGGATCTCTAGGGATAACAGCGTAGTTTAGCTGATAGGGTTATCCAGTATAAATAAAGGAACTTTAACTTTACTACACTATACTTAAAAAGAGAAACTGTTCTGCCATGTTTGCGTAGCCTGATACAGACACGAGTAAGAGTTTGGGAGAACTCGAAAGCTGTTGTATGAAGGTCGAGGGTTTACACAACTGCTTGACAGTTCTCCTAAACTTTTACGAGTTTTTGTATCAGGCCATGCAAACAAGTTTCAAACAGTTTCTATTTCTTTTATAAAATAACTCGAACAAAATAAATAAAATAAACAGGTGTATTGGCGTTTTTCATGAATGTTATCAAACCACAAATTCTCCTTGCTGTTAGGATAGTGTGTGACGCCAGAACCGTGTTTGCATGGTCTCATGTAAACAAGGTAGTTGACTAACCACAGCTTGCATAAGACACTTTTAACACCTATTTTATACCACACCATACCGCACCGTACTGTACTGTACTGTAGTGTACTGTACTACCCTACACTAAACTGTATTATACTATACTATTGTATACTATTTTTCATGATGGGATTGCCCTATAACCCTTTCATGCGTACCCTGCCGGGAGCGTTTCCCTTGACGAGGAGAAACGTCTGGCATTAGTAACAGTAAAATAATCAAGTTGTCACACGACAACAGCGCGAACGAAAGCGATAACCAGGGTGAAATCTGTTTGAATAGGATTTATTACCGACAGAGATTTCGAACAATTGATTTTCATTTTTCGGTGGCGTAGGCACGTTCGGATGTGTATAGTTGACTTTGAACAAAATCGCTTTACTCTGTCTTAACAACCACCAAATAAGTGATTCTAAATAGATAAATTAATCAGTGTTACAAAGTTTTGTATCAGGGGATATTAGTTTTATAAATAATTATATCATTGTTGGCATCGTTATTTTGTTTTCCAAAATTTGATAAAATACTTAAGTTAATAAGATAAACCTAATGAAAACATTAATGAAGTTGATATCTAGATGTCAATATTCCATCTCATGAGAGTATTGATATATCGCTTAAGCATTCAAGTCTAGGACTTTAACAAGTTTTGTTAAATTTTTGTTTATTTATAGGCATATTTATTGTATTCAGAGAATGGGTAAATTTTATGTATCTCAACTTTAGAATACTCTTTCAGGGTGGCAATCAAGAATTTATGAAAGAGAAAGAAAGACAGAGAAAAATGGAGGACAACTACAACCTTGTTTGGAATCAAGATGGATTTGAGTCAGCCAACAAAGACTACACAACAATGGATGACCAAAATAGCGATAAAGAGATGTAGGAATTAAGTGAACCAATTCCAGCTTAAACTCTGCAGTGTTCAAAGATTTCTCAAGTAGTTCTTCAAGCAGGAAACATCTGACAATTGGAGGGAACTGCTTGCGAAGTCATTTCTTGAAAGATGAAGATAGGACAATGTTGTAACTTGGCAAAAAAATGTTAAAATACACCGTAAGAAATTTCTACCTACCAACAGTCGACGAAAACGGGTATTTGTGGAGAATTACATAGAAATTACAGAAAAGCATAAAATATGTAAATATATAAACTGTTAAATAGTTAAAGTATTGCATTCAAATTAAATTATTATTCAAGTGTCTTATTATGTGGTTGCTCTTTATAAGTCTTGACAGATTTGTAAGTAAAATAATTCAACTTAAATTTTTCTAAATGATCGGGAAGTGAACTGTGCACACACGCTACGAATTGTCATCGCAAAACATTCTAGGACAAACATGCCGACAGAAATTTGTTGATTACAGTGGAACTTAGGAACTTATTCAACCTACATATATTTTGCAGCATTGATTGAATTATTAAGGTTGTAAAACGTTAAAAGATTGGTACACTGCTGAACTTATGTTGAAATTCGAACGTTTTGAGCGCCAGCTGAAGCCCACTGTTCTCCATATTAAGTTGTATCCGGGCTCTAGGCGAACTGGTGCCTATTTCAGAAGATGGAACAATTTCGTACACAGAGCCAGCTTTCCCTGGTCACGTGGGGAAAGCACGGCCAGGGAAAGCTGGATCTTGGTACGAGATCGAGGATGGAATAAAATTTGTTTATGAACAAACTGCCATTGTATAAACCTCTCGAAATTACGATATCGCGACAATAACGTGAAGTTAAACCGTAAAAACCTTGGGAAAAGTGGATTACCTTGATGACCAACCAACCCTTTTATTAAATGTGTGAGGATATAATTGCGAATGCTTGTTAAATACAATGAATAAATGAGTGCTGTAAAAATTGATAGGGAGTAATCATGTGGATAACAAAACTGAAACGGCCACACGCAGTTAGAGTAATTTGGGAAGCTGGGTCTAAGTCTGGTCTGAATATTCCACAATATCTTCGTTGGAATGATCATGCTCCCACATCTTCCTTGGGTTCTCTAACTCCTTTGTGACTGAACGCTCACCCCTTGACAAGAAAAACGTCTGGCGTTAGCCAGAGAACCATGAGGTGACGAAGAAGTTAAAGATCGAACTAAAGATAAAGACTGAAAGAATTACGGAAATAAATACCAGTGGTTGGTTATTCAAAGCCTGGATAACTTATCCGGTGAATAAGCCAGTGAGCAGCTGCGTTATTTTGCGTCAACTTCAGTTCTTTCCAGACCGCCCCAAACGGGTGGACTCAAATGCAGTCCAAATCCAGTGCGACTACATTCATTCTGTGGAAAACTCAGTCCAAAGCCAGTCCGAGTTCGCTGATGTTAACGGACCTTAAGTTACGTAATAAGACAACGCACGTGTAAGTAGAGTGGAATACAGCGATTTAATTGATCGACACTTCATATACTTTAAACCAGCTATCTTGGCTATTTTAAAAACTGCTGCTTAATTGTATTTGCCTTTTAAAAATAGTGTATGGTAGAGTGTGTTAAGCATGACGTTGCCTCCCTTTCGAAGAATCGTTCTTTCGTTCTTACTATCATATAATGGAAAGTCAAGCAAACGCCAGCTGATGATTCAACTTTCACTTTTTTATTTGCCATTCCTTGCTTCTACTTTGACTATTTTTAGTTCGCTTTTTCCTATCATTATCACTATTACTACTCTCACTACTATATCTGCGTCTTTGATAAGAATGCCTCTCACTTGAAACACGGCTATATTGAGCCCTTCCATCGGAATCTCGTTCCTTAGATGAACTGGAGCGTGATGATTTCCTTTCCTGGTTCCTTTCAGATATTCTATCTCTCTTTTTGCTGTATGACTGGTGGAGCAGCTTTCTCTGTTTTTCTGTGTTTTCTTTCTTCCCTTTGTCATTTCGCAGCGATTGCCTTTCAGACTCTTCTTCATTACCATTTCGAGTATTTAGTAAAGCATCGATCTTTTCCTCTTTATCAGAACTACTTTTTCTCTCGGAACTCATGGAAGAATCCCTTTCCCAGCGATTTGGTGTCCCCGTAAGATACTTTCCCCTTTTTTCTTTGATTCTTTCCGAAGGAGAACCAGTCCTTGACCTAGATCTGTTGGAAGACCTGGTTCTACTTCGTCTATCAAAGCGTCTTTGACTGTTCCTATAATCCGTGGAGCGACTTCTTGTTCGGACGAATGACCTTCTGGATGAACGACGCCTTCTGGGAGAGGGACTGTGAACATTACGCGAGGAAAAGTACTTTCGACGATCACTTGACGTAGGTGACTTCGGGGGAGTACGGTACCTCTACAACAAATACAAACACAAAAATAAGAGTAGATCAAGTACATTTTTTTTTCATTTCGTTTTTGGTAGCAGAATGTGGAAAATGAATGTGAAAAAGAAAAGGAAAGGAAAGAAAAAAGGAAAAGACAGAAAAGAAGGGAAAGCAAAGTAAAGGAGGGGAAGGAAGGGGGATAGGAAAGGACATGAAAGGGAAGAAAAGGATCAGACTCCTGGACAGTGGTACTACGAACAAATGAGGAGGATCGGTAGTGTTGTTGTTACCATTCTTCCGCGTCCTTTGAGAATCCGGCCAGATCTCGATACCTGTCATAGCAATTGTGAATTCAAGATAAGTTTCGTTGGAGAAATCTGGCTAGAAGTGTATTTGTTATCCAGAATAAAGAATACAGCGTACGTACCCGTGCACTACTTGCATTATTTAAAGGAGCCTTGTATCCAGCAGGTGATTTGCTTCTGAACACAAAGAAAATACAATAAGTTAATAAAATAACGAGATATGTATTTCACATTTCAGAATCACCCTAGGGCAAACATAAAGAGAGAATTTATCTCACAAACAACATTCTTTGTGGGAAACTTTGAATGACAACAGTGAGCGGGAAAAAAGTCAAAGTCATTCATAAATCACAGGCATGAAATAAGTTTCTTTTAGCCGAAACAGAAATATTGCGAAAGCATTACAGCAACAGCAACCAAAATTAAATGGGCGTTGATGACGTTGGTCAATGTGAAACGTTAATTTTACAGTCACAAAATTGCGAGGTTTGGTATCATAAGTACCTGTCTTTTCCACGTTGAGCTCTGACAGGGGACGGTGTACGACTACGTCTCATTAAGAAATTGTTACTTGGAATTTTAGGAATTGTTTCCACTGGCTCTTCCTTTGGTTCTTCCACTGACATCTCACTTGCAAAAAAATAATTGATGAAAAAGTATCCAAGTTAACACTTTCTGATAAACCTAGCTATTAACCTTTAACGCTCAATGTCCGACAAATCGGACACGTCGAACATCACGGACACACAGAGGAAACGAAGACTAAAAGAAAAAAATCAGGCAAGAAAGTGTAAACAAAATTCACACATTGCACATTCTGATTATGCAAAACCACTAGCTGGGAAAGTCAGTTTAATTCTTCAAATAAAATGCCATAAAAATGGCTATGACTTCAAACTCTACTTCAAACCCAAACAACCGAAACCAAAACATCCGAGAAACAGAAATAGAAATGTCATATGGTACAACCAACCATTCAACGCCATCGTCCCCACAAACGTAGGACACAAATTCTTAAAGATTGTCGACGAGTCCTTTCCAACAAACCACCCACTTCGCAAAATATTTAATCGGAACACTTTGAAATTAAGCTATAGCTGCATGCCATACGTCGCAAACATCATCGCATCACACAACAAACACATACTCAGCAAAGAAACCCAGACTCAATCCAATCCACCCGACTCTCTAAGTTGCAACTGTCGCCAAAAAGAATCCTGCCCGCTAGCCGGAAAGTGCATAACAGACAGAGTTGTATACCAAGCAACGGTAAAGAGGGAAGACAACAACAAAGTTGAGACCTACATCGGTATCACTGAAGGCACCTTCAAGTCCCGATATAACAATCACACGAGCTCCTTTAGAAACCCGACTCAGAGAAATAGCACGGCCCTAAGCAAATACATTCGGAGCTTAAAGGACAAATATATTGAATAATCAGACGGTGTAAGGCGTATTCTAGCAGCACAGAAAAATGTAATTTATGTTTGCATGAAAAATTCCTAATCATCTACCATCCTGAACTAAGTTCATTAAATTCTAGAAACGAACTAATCACAACTTGTAGACATAGGAAAAAACACTTGCTCTGTAATATTTGTTAATTTATTCCGCATTTTTATTGCATGACGTCACCTCTGTGGACATTATCAAGTTTCCTAGGCGCTAACATCATACCAGGACCAGTTGCAAAACATGCAACTCTAGGGCCTCCGGCTGGGAATCGAACCCGCGACCCTGCAAATCTAGTGCAGTGCTCTGCCAACTGACCTACGAACGTTGCCGAGAGCGTGGTCACGAATACTTTATATTGTATTCAAGGAATATTTGTCATTAACACTAAGTAATATGAAATGATATTGATATTGGGTGAAGGAAAGTTTGGAGTGTCAGAATGATATATTTTTGAGACGCATTATGAATATATATATTATCATCAGTTTGAAGTTGTATCTGATGTTAAAAAAGTTAAAAAAATAGTAAAACCTAACTGAATTTTCGATCGCTAACTGCGGCTTTCTTCAGAATCTAAAATATATTTATGTCACATTAGCCGACGAATTTAAGTTATTGCCGCTCGTCACCAGGGATCTTAATAATGGTAAATAAATACGGGGGGTAACTCAACATGATCATTAACTGAGTCTCTGTCCATAACAGAATGTAACGCCTCAAGGCATTTCCGCTTTTTTGGATTTAATAATCCTTTGTCCAAAAACACACTACATTTGTGGCAGCAACATTATGGTCTGTACTTTTATTGCTAATTTTATATGCTTTCTTGTTCCGGGTTTATGTTCTAAACATCTCGTCTCTCAGAGGCTCTGCATATTACATATTTCAGTATGTAGCGAACATAATTCATAAAATTGTTTAGTTGAACTCTAATAGCTATTAATGGGTTAATAAAGGTCAAGCTTTGCGGCAGTTTATTGCAGCAGCTCCCAGCAGTGCGTGAGAAAGATATATATGTATGTGTTTAAAAATGGCAACGCCTAATAAATAAATAGATAAATAAATAAATAAATATATAAATAAATAAACAAACAAACAAAGTAATCAATTAATTAGTTTATTAATTTAATGTTATATGTATTATCTCTTGATGTACAACCAACAGGTTAAGTTAGTTTTGTGTTGCCAAACACACGTCCATCCTGAAGAATTTGCACAGTAAATCTATATAAACAGAGAATTATAATCAGAGAGGGTGCAGAAAGGAAGTTCAACAACCTTTTGGCCAATAGGTCTCGAGCCAGGTTTCCCACCAAATTTTTTCTTCGTGAGGTTTTTAGAGGTAGGTTTTTTCCTGGTTCCCCAGGAAGTCAGAACTGTAGAGAATGTGACACTTCGAGCGAAGCACCTTTGCCAGTTTTCTCACACTTAAGTTTCGGCAGTTTCCCAACGCTTTTGGTTATCTACAAGCCGTTTAATACAGCCGACGCGGCACTCTAGTTCTATATCCGTGGAGAATGTGTCTGTTTGCCTACAATTTATCTTCCTGGGACCGGTTGTATAAAGAGGTGGTTAACTTTAATCATGATTCTTTTTTTAACGACGTAAGAATTTAATTTTAAGAATTTAACTACGTTTTAATCACCTGACGGCTGACTTAATCGTGATTAAGAGTTTTATACAACCGGGCTCAGATGTATATAATTTCATAATAGGAATTTTAGAAAGAGCGAATAGTTAGCAGGAATTGTATTGTTGTCAAGTGATTGGTTTTCTTTTCACAATTTAATTGTTTTTTTGTAGCACATTCAAGTTATCTTTCTGCACAAGTCCTACTTTGACAACTCTAGGTCTCATCACCTATATATTCCAGCCAAATATTCAACTTAATATGAACTTTACTTTGTATTTACATTATCAACTACCGGTAGTCCAAGGAAGTTCATTTTTGACAATTGCTTGGAGACAATTTTTTTTTTCTTATCGCAAGGTTTCAAATCGAACGTTAACACTCTTACCTTTAATATGAGTGCAAGAAACAGTTTGCAGTGAGTAAGCATGGCAGATGTGTGGAAGGATGGCTTCTGTTATTTAAAACGAATCATTTCTTACTAACCATGATCAAACTGATGGTATGGGATAAAATGTTAATTTGTAATACAATTGTACAATATGAAGCAAATTCCGAAAGGTACCATCTTCTAAACTCAAAATTTGAGTTACCGTAGAACGAGGCAAAAATAAACTGGTTGTGTTTTGTCCTTCAGATAGAACTGACATGTTTAAATCTATTAAAGGCAGATGAAGCTTATCACATTGGAGCACCTGCGGCAAGAGACAGCTACCTAAACATGGATAAACTAATTGATGTGGCAACGAGAAGTAAGGCTCAGGTAACATAAAATTTTAAAAATTAACGATATTAAACGCAATGATTTTTGTGATGAGTTCATTACTTTCCCTATCTGATAAAACTAACTTAAAAAATTACAGGCTATCCATCCTGGATATGGCTTTCTTTCAGAAAAACCGGAATTTGCCGAATTATGTCTCCAAAAGAATATTATATTTGTTGGACCACCGTCTTCAGCAATTAGAGATATGGGAATTAAAAGGTATGGAGATGGGAAAGAAGGGAAAAAACGAAGAAAAGGAAGGGGGCAACGCAACGAAACGTGGCAAAAGTTTCGCAAGATTTTTTTCTTTTTTTATCAGCTGCGTCGGGCTTTAAAGAGTTAACGTAGAACCCGGTTTTGACATTATAATAGTTTTCCTTAACGTTGTCTGTTTTAGGCTGTGTGCGTAGTTGATGTACGATTAATGATTAGCTAAGTCATTGGATGCAATTATTCACCTTTAGAAGGTTGACGACTGAACTAATAAACCCAGCTGAGCAGCCTACATGGTAAGGGCTGCCACTGCTGATTGGTTTATGAAAGGAGACCATTGAGGTTCTACGTTTATTTTAACGCACAGCATCACCGCGTTTGATAAATAGAGTTGATCGATTTTCCTAGGAAAATAGTTCATGCTTTAAGTAATCAGTTAAAATACGCTGGTGAAAGTCTTCTTGAAAATAACTAATCATGGTTACTATCTTGCAACTTTCAAACTAGTACGTCAAAGAAAATTATGAGTGATGCTGGAGTACCTGTAATTGAGGGATACCATGGGGATGACCAGTCAAACAACAGACTGAAATCTGAAGCTGAAAAAATAGGGTAAGTATTTAAGTGATAACTGTCTTACGTTCTCAAACGTTATGTATTATGTTAATAGCTAGGTACAAGTACTGAAGCATATTTTATCATTTTTTCTTGTAATACCAACGTTTACCCAGGCCCCCATGCGTATTTTGAAAGTTTCTTGTCAATATACAAGATTCAAAATAGTTTTTTAACATAGCAATATATATAGAGAAAATGTGTAAATACTGATTATGAAACGTTGTCGTTGTAGTTATCCTGTTATGCTGAAAGCTGTTAGAGGTGGAGGAGGAAAGGTAAACTCGATGAAAAAATGGCTTTCATTTCACAAGGGTTAAATTTGCCTGTATCTTCCACTTCTGATCGGCCCGAGAGCCATAATCTTCAAGCTCTTTGACGGCGAGGGCTCGCCCTTGCCCATCCGCGGGTTAAAGTATTGTCGCATTTGAAACCTCTATACTGTAACATTCATGGAAAAGATCTTGAGAATTCGGAATTTATTAATAAAATTGTTATCTTAAGGGTATGAGAATAGTCCAGAGTGCAGAAGAATTTGACGAAGCTTTAGAATCTGCAAGAAGAGAATCCTTGAAGGCATTCAACGACGAGAATATGTTGGTTGAAAAGTTTGTAGAATCACCCAGGTTAGAAATCTGAGCTTGTCTTTCATCTAAAAACTTTTTATTAAATTAGACCATCCTTTGAAGTTTTGTATGGTTTATCAAATTGGACCTTATAGAAGTTAAAAAATAAAATGCGTGTTAATACTTTGAGGATAACGCCTAATCGAATGTACAGTGGAAGGCAACTCCCACTTTCACTCTTTTCACTCGTGCCGTATAACTTTGTACCGTGTCCCTGAGGTTAATTTCTCTCGGGTGTAGGACAAAAAATAAAGTTAAGACATTGGGCAATTGTTTGGCCAGAATCGGCGAAACACCGATTTACCCAACAAGTTCTGTGGTCACCCGACAAGATCTGTGATCATTCACTGATTTAGGACAGCAGAGATGATTAGGTCGATGTAAGACGTTGAGCAGCATGTAAGCGGTAGGAAACTCATGGTATATCTACATGTTTTAAATTTATTTTTAAGTTGTGTTTTTTATGGCTATAGATATAACGATTTTGAGCTGGGCTCTTGTCTTTATTCTTTTCTTGGTCTTGTATTTAGTGCCCTGCTTCATTGCTCTACGTCGTAGTCGTCAAAATGTCCAAAGTGTTCAAAATATGATATAATATGCTATCTCACAAATTTTGGGGATAATGATAGCCGCAACAGGCAGGGAAAATGTCTAATTTTCAAATTTTAAACCATTTATCCCCGTGGAATCAATGAACGCTTCTCTTTCATTTAATCTTTCTTTGCTGTTTTTGTTTAGCATGGGTGATCAAAAACGTTAGTTTGTAAGCTTTATTCCCTCAAACTTTATTTTTATTTTATTTTGTGTCATTTATCCCTTCACAAGGCAATGATTTGTCTAGAATGGACGGATGAAAACATTAACTTGTATTCCTTATAGTTAGATTTCTTAGTGACAGTTTCCTCCTCACAATTTAATGTTTTTTCGTAGCATGGGCGGATAAAAAATCACCGGCTTGTATCCCCTACTCCCTTGGGTTTTCTTTTATTTTAACTTTTTGCGTACTACCATTCCTGTTTCTGGTTAACTGATAACAATGTCATTTTACCTGGGAGTTCACGTCACCGAGGTGTTTTTCATTGAGTCCCTGATCTGTGAGGGGTGATTACCGCCAAAATTGGTCAATTTCATTATGCAATTGCTTATGCAATTATGCATTTTGGTCTGCAATT
>JBAHVQ010000534.1:321723-347652 GCA_036872915.1 Nanipora kamurai
AATAAATATTGTATGTATGTATGTATGTATGTATGTATGTATGTATGTATGTATGTATGTATGTATGTATGTATGTAAGTTAATTCCAGAACAGGTAGGTAAACAATGGCGAATACGCTTCAATAAAAATAACCTTGAGCTGACTATCTGATGAACATTATCAATTTGATTGTCCCATTTTAAATGAGTATCAAAAGTAATTCCTAAACGTTTGCCACACGCGGGTTCGATTCCCGTGTAAGGCTCAGAAATCGTTTTTTTGAGGCAATGAGTATGACGAACGTTTGTTGGTCGTCTCTTATGGTGCAATATTGACCAATTGCATAAATACCTCATTATAATACTTTGCACTCACAGCACCTCAACTTTCTTCTTTCGAATTCTTTTCAACAAAAGACAACAGCTCGAAACAAAATAAAACTGGACAGAATTCAAAGTAATTAGATGCTATTTGTGTTTACTGTTGCCATGTGCTATTTATGTAATTGCTGCATACAGGTTTGTTTACGTGGTGTCTATTGTGTATTAATTTAGTCAACTTATCGAATGCTTTTGTATACTTGCCTAAAATCTTATAAAGCAATTTCTGCTCAGTATTTTGCAGTTGGTGGTTTAATGTGTCTGCTTTTGTCTAGGTACTGTAGAGTTTATAATGGACAAAAATCATGATTTTTATTTCATGGAAATGAACACAAGACTGCAGGTGGAACATCCTGTCACAGAAATGATCACTGGATTAGATCTCGTAGAATGGCAACTCAGGGTTGCCGCTGGGGAACCACTGCCCCTACAACAAAGCGAAATTAAATTTTCTGGCCATTCATTTGAAGCGCGGATATACGCTGAAGATCCAGAGAAGTAAGGCGTTACATAGATTATTAATTCTGTACTTGCTTTGAAATTGACTGGTTTTCTGTAATGCATCCGAGACGATCAATATTAATATGTGAATATTTAACCAAATAGTTACGTCAGTAAATTGAAATGATGATTTAGTTTTATCTTATTATTTATTCTAGCGTAACTAATTCAGTTTAAAATTGTATGAGTGTGTGCCAAAAAAACGTTGCCCCAGTTATGCTTCGTTAATATTCTTTTCAAATATCCTTTTGTACTGCAAATGATTCCTAAAGAATAATAATTATAATTTTTAATAGGGTAGCGGTTTTTTATACATACTGTAGACCTGAATGTTCGTTGATATTGAGGTTAATGGTTTTTCTTATGTGTCAGTGATTTCTTACCTGGCGCTGGACCATTGGTTCACCTTTCGACGCCGCCTCCATCACAACAAGTTAGAATAGAAACTGGCGTCATTCAGGGTCAGTAAAAATTTTAAAAGAATGGTATCTATAGTATAATTAGGTAATGGTAGTGATAATGATGCTGGTAATGGCAATGGTAATGGTGATAGTAATGGTGATAGTATTGCAGGGATTTCCCTCAAATTATCGTGTTGGGAGTCCTCATGTCTCTTTTTGCTTAAAATTGAGGTTCTCAGGTAGTAGTCACTTGCTAAATATCTTCAATATAACTTACTACAGCCTGAATTCCTTCCCAGTTCTCAAGTTGGCGGCCACAAGGTTGCCATTTGCAAGTTATTCAAAAGATCTAGTGTTAAGAGAATGTGGATTTGAAGATATTTTTACCACCACGTTTTATTTTAAAACGTGAATAAACGTAAATAAAACGTGGTGTTCTACAAACTATACATACTAAAATGCTCCTTTGGTTTAAAACCTGACGCACTGTTTGTGAATTTTATGAACGTAACTTAAAGAAATTACAGTTTACGACCCAGCGTTTCGACACTCAGGCCAAGTGTCTTCATCAGGGGTGACTTAAGCGTCGTAACGAGTTCCTTTTATGCTCAACTTTGAGTGTTGATCTCATCTATTGATCAGATGCAAATAGTCATCCGGCAGGAGCCCGCCGTCGTCACGGTTCAAAGGAGCGCGGGCGCTGTTAACGTGCCAAGCTTCCAAACAACGTCTTTGTATGACGCGCGATAGCGGACAAAATCACATTTGTCAAATATGTATACGAGACCGATTTCATATACAACACAATTCCTTTAATATGCTGGAAATTCTCAAATATACATGTTCAAACCCCAAATATATGAAACACCTTCTCAAATATATAAAATGTACTTCGGCTATAAGTGACATGTGTACCATATATAAACAGTGTCGCCAAATATACAACACATTCTCTCAAATATAAAACATGGCGCAAATGTATAAACCACGCCGCCAAATATACAAAAATACACGAATATATGGACCCAAATCGTAAAATGTAAAACACAGCACGGGATATGTAAACCATAAAACCAAATATAGAACATAGTGCCAAATATATAAAACATGAGTGCGAAATATAAGACGAGTGCCAAATATATAAAGCCAGGTTACCAAGCGCAGACAACTTGCAGGCTTAAATCTGTGCTTACATGAAGTTCTGGAAAAAACATTTTCATGGTTTGTTTAATCATGGCGGAACGGCATTGGCAAATCCTGTCTAACTTGATAAAAGTCCCTTTTGGAACTGAACTAACCTTCGGTCCAGGTAACAGAATGACGTCCTTTATTGTTTTTCTTTGAGGCTCAACTTTCGCCTTTACTCGTTTTTGAGAAGTTTTCGCTGACGACGATTTTGCCTTTTTGCCCACTCTCGCTCGGTATACAGTCCTGGGATTAAAACGAGCGATGCTTGCAACTTGCTAGCTGTCAGCGCGTTTTCTTTTCAACATTTTCTTGATCGCTTTCATCACTGGTGGACGAATTTGGATTTGGGCTAGTTGCTTGATCCGTTGAAGGAAACAATGTTCTTATCGCTGCTTCTACATTACCAGTAGACCCATCGTTGGTAGACGCACTGCCACTGGACCTCGAACCACGATCCGCTACATTGCTCACAGCTTTTATCAAGTTAGACAGGATTTGCTCATCCCGTTCCGCCATGACTAAACGAACCATGAAAATGTTTTTTCCAGAACTTCATGTAAGCACAGATTTAAGCCTGCAAGTTGTCTGCACTTGGTAACCTGGCTTTATATATTTGGCACTTGTCTTATATTTCGCACTCATGTTTTATATATTTGGCATTATGTTCTATATTTGGTTTTATGGTTTACATATCCCGTGCTGTGTTTTACATTTTACGATTTGGGTCCATATATTCGTGTATTTTTGTATATTTGGCGGCGTGGTTTATACATTTGCGCCATGTTTTATATTTGAGAGAATGTGTTGTATATTTGGCGACACTGTTTATATATAGTTCACATGTCACTTAAAGCCGAGGTACATTTTATATATTTGAGAGGTGTTTCATATATTTGGGGTTTGAACATGAATATTTGAGAATTTCCAGCATATTAAAGGAATTGTGTTATACAATGAAATCGGTCTCGTATACATATTTGACAAATGTGATTTTGTCCACTATCCACTATGTCGTCAGTTTGTCAGATCCGTCATCGGCTCGTCACAATTAAACAAAAAGAAAACAAAAAGATCGCTCATTAATTAATCATAAAGAAGTCCTTTTGTTCGGTCAAGTGGCGTGAAAACAAAAACGTAATTCATTGAGTGATCACAAAAAAAGGAAAAGAAAGGATGACTCATAGGTATTGTTAAAACATTCACCAGAGATTTACCAGGCGGAAATCGTAATCTAAGTATGAATATTAGAGCCCAGCTCAAAATTCTAATATGAATAGCCATGAACGAATCATACAAGAGAAATAGCAGACATGTTAATTTTATAAAAGCTATACTGACGTTTCGTTGCCAACGCGCAACGTTTTCAAAGTGGAGTTACATCAATTCGGTAAGGTTATTAAACTGATATTTGCAACACCTTGTAACCCAATTACTTAGTTACTTAAAAATAGTCTGTAAGCAATGCGTGAAAAATGTTCGTAGATGTCAACGTACGTTCTTATAAATTTTAAATTCGTGTCGACGAAATGTCCTGTCGGCCAAATGGCCTGTTGGTGAAATGTCCTGTCGGCCAACTGTCTGTCGGTGAAATGTCCTGTCGGTGACAATACTTCTTAAAACAACAAAATAAATTATAAGATATACCACAACTCTAAAGTCATGTCGTTGTATCCTCCACATCTGACACTTCGCCATATTCCCACACTATTGCCAAATGCCCAAGGTGCGAACAATCGCTCCAAAAATAGCTCGGCTTTCATAGATGTCATTTCTTGTTTAGTGTGAAATTTCAAGGAACGGACCATTTATTTTTTAAGTGTATATGACGTAAAAATTAAGTTTTCCTTATATGAAAGAACACTTGAAATTATAATTTACACTTTTTCCACATCTCACTTCTTTCTTGAGATAGCAAGATTTATATGATATGTAAATTACACCTTGCATACGTCTGGTGTATAATGAGTTATAAAAAAATGACGCATGTCTTTGAAATTATTCTGTTAAATCACTAGAAACTTTGTTTGTTTAGTGTTATGAGGCAAGTACACCAACATTCACTGTTTCAATAACTTTAACAATGTTGCGTGACGTATGCAAAGTTTTATTTACATATCAAACAAATCTTAATATCTCAAAAACGAAATTAGATATCTAAAAAGTGTAAAAGATATTGCGTTATAACTGCAAGAGTTCTTTCATCTAAGAAAAATAGTTCATATAAACTTTAAGGGAGATACGCATTTTTCTACACAAGATTTTTTCTTCACCTTTACATTCTGCAACAATTTTTTTTATTTGCATTGTGGTGGGCTTTCACAGAACAATACTAATATGTTTATTCTTTTGGATAGTTATGCTCGCTTTTTTTTACATAAACTTTTCCCATGCAGGAGTTGTTTTTTTTTTAAATTTCCCAAACCTTGTCCCACTCATAAATAAGCTCAGCTCGCCAGTCGGAGGCTCGATTTTAGAAAACCAAAGGGGTTCCCAACCCTTTTGGTTTTCTGCAATCGGGCCTCAATCCGGCAGTTACCCAACCCTTTTGGCCTTCTACAAATCTTCCAATACTGTCAACGCAACCCTCTTACTTTGATATTATTGTTTGGAGGCTCTCTCTTAGCGATTTTCACGAACTCATACACAAAAGACAGACGAGCCTTGTCTCGTTTTAACGTGCTTTCTTGGTTTTATTTTCATGTTTTGCAAGCCAAATATAATCCTCATCCTAATCCTAACCTAATCCTAAGGTAAGAGGTCAGAACAACCCCATGTGCGACGAATGAGGCTAGCCTTTTCATTGAATTTCTCGAGTTAAGTCGCGTTAATTGATGTTTTCAATCCTATTACACTTGTATTTACTCGTGTTCCCTTGTGTTCACTCGTGCTCTCTTGTGTTCACTCGTGTTGTGCTCGTATTTACTTGTGTGGTGACTCGTGTGCAGTTTTCGACCAGATCGTCTTTCGTACTTCTCTGTCACGCCCCCAGCCCCTAAAACCGCCAGCTACGCAGGCTAACAAACATCTAACAATCAACTGTCTAGCGTGCTCTTTTATTAGTATACGTTCAAAGGTAAAGCTATCTTTAATCGTCTACACTCTTGTTTTTATACTTTTAATCAGGAGGTACTGTTTCTGTTCACTATGATCCAATGATTGCGAAGCTTGTTGTGTGGTGCAAAGATCGAACGTCGGCTTTACGATTATTGAGGTCCTCACTACGTAAATATAACGTGAGTATGCTCGCACTTTTAGTTTATTTGGATATCGAAGTTTTTAAAAAAAAATCACATTGCCATGTCCTGCCCGGATACAATGCCCTGCCAGTTAGTCTCTGAAGAAGTTGTGATGAATAGAACTAAACATCAGAATAAAAATTTATTATGCGTTTACCCCGTCGTTTATGCTGGGCTTTAATATTTCTTACAAGGCTACGCTTTCCGCCTGGTCAATCTTTGGCCGATGTTCTAAGGAAATGTTTTATACAGTCAAAGATGGTGAATAACTTACAAAGCCCTAGAGTGATCACAACATCTCGAATCGGCGAATCAGCTTTGAACGTAACCCACACAACTTAAAGATCCCAAGAAAGGATGGCATGTCTAGACAATGAATTAGCTTTGAAAATAACTGATGATGTTGACGTTCTTGCAGTAGATGACCCCTATAGAACGTGGAAACGCTGTCAGTTACGTCTGTGTGGAATGAAAACGGCGTTTTCAAAGTATAGCGATGCCTTTGGTTAAAGTTTAATATAAATAGTAATACTTAATGCTGAACACAAACTTGATTCATGTGGGAGCTTGGTAAATATCAAACGACTAGTGGACGTTCGTCAAGCTCGTTATCTCAGAAAAACGAACAACCTTCTAATGGTTAGAGCATCTCATCGGTTATCAGAAAGTTGCGGGTTCGATTCCCGTCTAGGGCTCAGAAATCATTTTTCTGAGATAAGGAGCTTGATGAACGTCCACTAGTCGTTTGATATTTACCAAGCTCCCACATGAACCAAGTTTGTGTTCAGCATTAAGAATTTCCATCATTATTATCATATCGTGACTTCCGCTTAGGCAGTACATATGACGAACCTGCACCCTAGCTCACCATCTGAGTCGTGGTAATCGGTCATCAGAAGGTTGCAGGTTCGATTCCCGTCAGAGGCTTAGAAATAGTTTTTCTGAGATAACGAGTTTGACGAACGCCCACTAGTCGTCTGATAAATAGTAATACCCAGCAAACTGAGCAAAATATCGCCATATCGATTATAAGTCAAAACCAAAGCAAATCATGATCAAAAACATATTTAGCAACTAACGTCTCGTCGCTACACGTAACATCATCAGAGTGACATTATATAGCATTACAATGAGATATATAAATAATATGACAAATAAATAACAAATAAAAAGTGTATTCTTTCCGGTGATGTAACTTATTTTTTGCGAATACTTATCAAACTCATTAATTAATCATGAGGGAAATTCAAAATAAATGAATGGTTAATCAATATCTGTAAATCGATAAGGGATTTCGCCTTGATGTACATAAACTTTTTCCTCAATTTACTAAGTTAAAATGCATCCGATCTGTATGTGATTTTCTACGGCTTGCTTCCAGCTGGCCCTATAAATCAGGTACAGGTCGGCTGCTCATGCTTTATCTATTACTTAAAGATCGTATATACTTTGTGGAATTAGTTGATCTGACGAAGGTTTTGTAAGTCAAAATATTATCACCATCCTTTTGTCTTATCCTTAACTCCTTCCTGACCGCAGTGGTCCTCAGCGACCTCTGGAGATTTTAGCATTTTAACTGGCTAACGCCAGACGATTTTACTTGTCAATGGGTCCTCGGAAAGTCCTCGGTCAAGAAAGGGTTAAGCTCATATCTTGAGTTATTTACAGGATTTTTAAGATTTTCGGGTTATGTTTTGCCATATATTTTTCAATATGTCGGCTGGATTATGACAAGTAAGATGTTCTATTTACAACAGGCCGGTGGTGTTGTCGTGGGTTCCCGACAAGAACCACTCTGCGAATATTTTTTAATTCGTTTTATGAAACCATCTGGCCAAACAACTGTCCTTCGGAATTTAAACTGATTTTCGACCGATGTTATGTTGATGATTGTTTTCTTTTGTTTCCATCTCAGGCTGACGCATTAACTTTCCTTAACTATTTGAATTCACAACATGCTAATATTAAATTTACGCACGAAATTGGGACAAGTAGCACTTTATGCTATGTAAATTTGTGGAACACGTTTTATTTTAATGCTAAGGTTTCGAACTGTTGACTCAGGACTTCATCAGAGCAATTTGCCAACGGCCTGTTGGCTCACATCATGTACGAGGCAACTGTTCGAAATCACGCAAGACAGCAACTCTCCAATTTTAATTAACTAAAACTAAAGACAACTGAGTACAAAAATTAACCGAACAGAGCCGTCCATCTGCTATTTAGTGGCTGTCCTTCGTGGAAAATCTTTGGATTCCTTGCTATTTCTATGGATTCTCTCATTCTCCGACTGAAGCAGTGACTATCGGTAGCTAGAAGCGAAGAGTCTTCCCATGAGAGAATCCATAGAAATAGCAAGAAATCCAACGATTTGCCAAGAAGGACAGCCACTAAACAGCACATGGACGGCTCTGTTCGGTTAATTCTTGTACTTAGTTGTCTTTAGTTTTAGTTAATTAAAATTGGAGTGTTGCTGTCTTACGTGATTTCTAACAGTTGCTTCGTTTATATGACGTGAGCCAACGGGCCGTTGGCAATTGTTCTGATGAAGTCCCGAGTCAACAGGTCGAAACCTTAGCATTACAATAAAACGTGGTGTTCCACAAACTTTACATAGTATATAAATTAAATGACACTTTACTGTTTCTTGATATCAAAATGAACCTCACTACATCTATCCACCAAAAATCCAGAAACACTGGTTTACTGACCAATTTCAATAGTTTTATTCCAGGTTGCTACAAAAAAAGGCCCCATCTTCTCCCTTCTTTTTCGATACTTCAATATTTGTTTCAACTACTCGATTTTCCATTCCGAACTGCATAAGCTTAAAACAATTTTCGTTAAAAATGAATTTTTCGCGGCTCTTGTTGACAAATGTGTGGCTTGATTTTTTGACAAATTGTTTTTGCCTTTTCCTAAACCTTCTGTTGCTCCTAAGTTTTTAATTTATTTTTGTTTCTCGTAATTTGACTGGTATGCTCTTCAAATTCGTACACAGCACACCAAACTGTTATCATCTGCCTTTTCCCATATTTCACATTGCGCTTTGGTTTGCGACCCTCCGTTCGCCTTAGCTCCTTTTTCCCTTTCAAAGATGGGGCCCCCGAGGGTCTAAAATCGCATGTTGTATATTTATTCACGTGTCAATGCTGTAAGGCATTGTATATTGGCCAAACCAGGCGACAGTTACACACACGCATTTTAGACCATATTGGGATCTCGGCCTTGACAAGTAAGAAGAGAGTTAATCTTACATCTACCAATATACTATCTCACCACATTGAAACGAATCATCCTATTTCTTTCTCTGACTTTAAAACATTATCTTCATCTTCATCTACTTTCGAACTATTTATTAAAGAAAGCCTTTTTATTAATAGATTTAGGTCCGTCTTTCTATTCCACTCTCTCTGTTTTCATCTTTCACGACTATTGTCAGTATAATATTACGTTCCGTTTCCTTAACTTGACACCATCTGTCTTCTCTCACCTCTTTGTTTGTTATCCTTTTCTACTTCCTGAATGCTTTTTATTAGATCATCTTAGTTGTCATATTATTTATATATCCCATTGTAATTTTATATACTGTCACTGATAATGCTGCGTGTAGCGACGAAACGCTAGTTATTAAATATGTTTTTGATTCTTATGATCTTCTTTGGTTTTGACTTACAATCGAATGGCGATATTTAGCGCAATTTGCTATGCATTACTATTTATATTAAAGTTACGATTTCCACCTGGACAGTCTATTGTAGATGTAGCTAGTATTGTGTTAACTTTTGTAATGAACTGACAGACCAGAAAACTAGGAATTAGACTCTCTTGAAAAGCCCCTGTTATAAATACTGAAGAATTTGTGGTTTAAACACTGCGATGCATTGCTACTTTGTTTTATACGTCTCAATTCTGTTGTTTTTTAGGTTGTTGGACTAAGCACAAATTTAAACTTTTTAATAAACCTAGCAAGCCATGTGGAATTTGAGAAAGGGAATGTAAACACTGACTTTATAAAGGTATATTAAGCAGTGTTAGTGTCAGTTTTTTTTAAATATATTAACTTTGCGCGCTTGATTTTTAAAGCTCATTGATAATTCAGGAGGAAAACGCAAAGGCCAACAATAGCCGTGTCGGATCTATAAATTTGATATAGACTCTGGTCGCTTTTCTCTTCAGTTTTTTTGCGGCTCGGAAAACATAATTTATCAAACTTTCTCGTCTAGGGTAATTTTTAATTGGGGACTGATAACTAAATATGGGGTGGCACGCATGCGTAATTGGTGGTCTTGTCGAATCGTTATTCTATCTGAACAGCGCCGTTTGCATCGCTATAAACGTTATATTTTTGGGTGTTTCGTTCATTGAATATCTATAAAGATTTATTAATAAAGCAATCAGATCAAACATGTGTAATTTTCAAAATTTTTCACGAAACAGATTTTTTAAAACCCTCAAATTCTAGAGCAATAAAATTCTGATACCAATTTTCAGAAAGGCTTATCGAAGAAAACCGAAGATAATGTGTCTTAGTTGTGATAATCATTAAAATAAGTCAATTCCTATCATGGTAACACTAGAAACGTACCACAATTTGAAAAGTATCTTATGTTTATAACACTACTTCTACATTTGGATACACTCTATTTCGAAATTACTACTATTTTAAAGATAGAAATGTCCATAAATGAATGCCTTACTTATTACAACATTTGATAATAGAAACTGTAGGGAACCACCTTAAGAAAACTCGTAGATCGTGCTTTGTCGGATCTGAAGTACTCGGCCGTCACCTCGTGTTTTATATTCCGTAATGCACTTCTACTCAATTTTAAAATATTACTTAAACTATTTCTATTGATAATGTTTATTATTCGTTTCCCTATGTATTAATCCTTGCCCAACTTGCTAACTTCCGTAAGTCGACGCTGGAAAACCCGGAGAAAGACCACAATTTTGGGCTGGCAGGACATAGTTTAACGTTGAAACCAGGCAGAGTTAGAAATATATTCAAGGAATATTAAGCATTAACGCTCGGTGACAATTAGGCATTATTTCTCGGTGACATGAAATAATCTGTTTGCGGTTCTGGTTAGGAACGTAGGTTCTCGGCCCGAGCGAATCGATTCTGAACGGGATGTCCAACCCTTCCCATATACGAACAAACATCCCGACCCAAGGATGTTGTTCTCCTCATCCTTTCCGCAGTAGAGCACACTATGGCAAGAGGTGGTCACGTGCGACCTAAAAATCTAGTTAGTAAAAGACAATGTTTGAGGCAGGGGAAGTATGAACAAGAAAATGTTTCAAAGTTTCCTCTGTTAGGTAGGCGGATAGTGTGAACATTGTTCACTATTTGATACAAGCCTGAAAATTGATGAAGTAGGAGATTTTTGTGTTCTTGTTAGTCCTAGATATCGAACCACCTTGAAAAATCAATTTTCTTGCCGTTAAGTGTATGCCTTACAAACTGACTATCAAATAGACCGGAAATAATACACGATGGAACTTTGCTCTAGAAAATAACACTATTTTGATAACTAAGTGAAAAAAAAATTGGTTTTTGTCCCATTTGGTATTTGCCAATGTTTCTCTTTTCCAAAACTTGTTTGAATTTACAGAATGAGTGCTAGTTCTCGAGTCATTTTTGAGTCACTTTAATGACAGCTAACCATGGCAATCGTACGTTTAACCGAAATTCTAGTATAGAGGCAATATACTATTCATAAAAGTACGTCATCAGGTCGAGGCTGCCTGAGTTCTATCGACTTTCTGCACCATCTTTCAAAATCTAAATTTTCAGCTTTTCCGTAATTCGTCTGCAATGTTATTTTCTTCATACGCTATCGATTTGGATCGGAGTCTAGTTTGTGCAATGAAAATACGGTAGTCACTACACTAACAACACCGTTGTTTGTTTGCTGTGCAATGTAGTGGGAAAAATATATTCAGTTGTGCATATTTGGTGCAATGATCGTCACATCGATACAAACCAGTGGACTTTAACGCTGCTTTCTTGCTTGAGCAGTTTCCACGTAATCCCTTTGTACAAGCACACTTTATGAGTTATCTACAGCTAATTGTGACGTCGAGAAGGATCGTCAATAATGGATGTCAGATATCTGGTAATCGAAGGACGAGACAGTATCACAACCAGTGAATGCATTGAAAAATGGTAGAGCCGTGGCAACCCCCCCCATCCCTAATTTCGTTGAGATTTCATGGGCTGCAAAATACTGGCAGTAGCATCCAGTTCCAAAAGTTACCAATAGCTCTACCTCCACATCGATCTTCTTAAGTTGTTGAATCACTGCCGTTGCCAGAACTACTACATCTGTATCAACCGTACGAATGACGATTCTTCGATACCTTTGCCCCAGAGCATCCACTGCGTATAGAAACATTCTCGTATCGGCTTCTTCATGAGTGCATGACCTGAACTGAAATGATCTTCGCGTGGTTGGTTTTTGTATTGAAAGGATTCATCTAAATTCCCTTCTCTTGTCCAACAGGTAATGTACAACCTTGAAAAAAGGGCGCAATTAATCTTTAGGGTCGTGAGCCGGTATTTTGTATTTGATGCAGACTTTGGCGGAGGTGAGCCATCGGACCAATGCGTAGATCGAGTGATGACGTGTTTTCTAATGTACCTTTTGTACTGCACTATGCCTAAAGATTCTACACTCAGTACTGTGTTTACAACGGCTTGATCTGCAATGTCCTGGTATCAAGAGGAATAGAGCTGGTCACTTTCTTCCTTGTAGGGGTGACCCGTTTCTTCCATTATTGCTACAAGTGCTTTCGCGTCTGTGAAGAAGGCTGTTTGGATACTACTCTGCTGTTCGTGATGTTTTGGCCGCGATTCTTCATTCCTCTGATTTAAATTTACACCATTTTCGAAGTCACTGATGATTAACGCAATTTCAGGACCTGAAACCATTTAGTGACGCAGTGCTCCAGGGTTTTCCGTTAAGCTTACTGTTCCACAATCACCCTTCACCGCTGCGTTGTTTTGCTTGTGCGTTTGGTCAATCGATATCGCCGAATAAGGATTCTTGCTTGAGTGAAGTTACCGTTTTTCAATTTTTAATAAATTTTGGGTTGAATGGTTTCCAATATGGAGATGTCGCGGGGATGAATAGGCAGCTATCGGCAATAATTTGTGTGGTCGTGAGCAAAAAACCAAGGTATCATCTTACTGAGTGTGTTGATGTTAAGTTGGAAATCGGCCTGTCGAATGGATCTTACGAAATGCAATAGCAACAGTTCTAGCTGCACCGTAATGTACCAGAACCGAACCTGTGGAATAGACGTCATTCTTTTGGAACACCATTTATCAAACAGGTATCTTCTTCCATCAAGCTTTCGGAATAAGTTCCATAAGCTTTACGCAACAGTGCATCAAGACTGCTTGCAGTTAACTGATGTGCATCACGATTACGTACTACACTTACTGTTTTTGTGAAAGAATCGCCTGTGCCAGGCAATGCAACTTTGGATTCAATTGAAGCAGATGTTCCTTCAAATCATTGCCCGGGTACTTTCAGGAAGACCATTTCAATGTGAAGACCACCGAACATTGTGACAACGTATTCCTCACCGTACACACGAGGCCAATTACACTGAATTTTTTTCGCACTGGCAAACAAACGGTGGTCCATCGCTGTCACAGGAGGATTCACACAGTAGACGACTAGTTTTACGACATCCATGCAATGGCGGACCATAGCGACAGATTTTGACTGATCTGGAAGGAGGGGCAATAATGAAGAAATCGTCGTTAAGGTATTTACTTCTGTTTCTGGTTTCTTGGAGTGGTAGGGTGTCCATGAAATCGACGCATCGTCATTTAAGGACTCTTGGGTCATGAGGGTTTTGTTGACCTTTTCAAGCCATTCATATTCTTCTTTAATAAACCGTTGCATGTATTTTGAATTTTGAGTTGCAACTCCAAATTCAAAATATTAACATCTAACTGAAGATTTGCCAACATCTAACGGCTTGCAGTCCAGTAAGTCATTGCCGACTGGCTCGTCCCAGGTTTAAATACCGAAAGTAACCTTGCTCTGCCGTCTGAGTTCTAGTGGCTCAATGGTTAGAGCGTGTGGCTAGCATTCAGAAGGTTGCGGGTTCGAGTCCCGTCAGGAACTCAGAGTTTTTCTGAGTCCGTGGCGTTCCACAGTTTGATCAGCAAAAATTTTCTAAGACTTTGACACCGTTGTATGGTTGAGCAATTTCCATTCATCTCGCCTTCTACTTCTGGAACAGGCGGATCTAAGTCATGAAGGACTGCTGGAGTAACATTAGTAAATGACTCAGGTAATGCACAAACAGCTTTGCTTGAGAACGTAGAATGCTGTTGGACAAAGTTTCGTTGGTCAACGGCAGGAAAATCCCTCGAAATATGCTGATACAACGATATGCCATGAAATGAATCTTTTACTGTCGTGGAATTTGCATTGTGGTCGATGTTATCTACCGCTGCCGTTGTGAACAATCCCTTGCGAAGATTTTCGGGAGAAACAACACCTTATTCGTATTAACGGCAAAAAGTATTTTTCACATCCGTCGAAATACTTAGAACTCTATTATAAGATACCGAAAGCCTAAGACTGAAGAGATTCTGAACCAGCTCACGACTTTGCGTTTTAGCATGAACTGTACAATGCTTATGTCCGCTTGAGACGTTTTTACACATCCATACTAGTTTTCAATATTTTGGCCCGTTTAAAGTCAAGTTTTCTAGGGAGTGGAGTGACCTTGGTACAGAGAAGACTCTACCAAGGTTACTCCATATAATATTCTGATACAGACCCGTTTAGGTTGCTTTATTAGACAAAATCCTGTAGATAATGATATTCTATATATCCCGCAGTCTGTATACATTGTTTCTTTGTTTAAACGTTCACGTGACTATGTGACGTAACTACTATACTCCACTTGGCTTTTCTGTGCTGAAAAGACCAGGTGAAAGCATTTTCCACCGTCAACATTTCTCTTCGCACAATATTTGCTGCCCTGGCAAGACACATGGCCTCATTGTCAAAGCGTTCTTGTTGTGCTCTTTTGAGTGCAACTGCACCACCTTCTTTAAAAGCAAATAAGACATCACATGTTTATGCGCTTCAAGACCAGGTAGCACTGCTAGAATACGATCTTCACGTCGGGATGTGTGAACTCGCTCGCTGACGTCACCTCCAAGTTGCTGTATAGGATGGAAGGACATCTTAGCTAAATCAGCCAGCCTCCACGAAAATAACCCAGCCAGCTCAATACCTTCAAGTTGCTGAATTTGATCATATTCTTTTCCTTTATTATTGTAAACCGTTCTTGCCTTGTTGTAGAATGATGACAAACATACTGCATGATACTTCGCTTCTGTTGCTATTAAGTCCCCTGGGCATAACTTGGGTAGTAGTTTTTTGGTCCTGCAATGAGATCGTAACTTTTTCCCAAAAATTGTAGATAAATTAATAGAACATTTAAAGATACTTTAAAAAAAACTACACTAAAAATTTTGAAACATAGAATAAACGGCATAGCAAGAATGCGTGCATATAGCCTGGATTGAAAATGTATCCGTTATTGTATTGGATGGACATTTTATTGCCCTGTAGCAAAGTCCTACATGAAGGCATTATTTATCTCCAGACGTTTCCACACTAACCTGGCATTCAATGTTGAATTTCTTTTTTTGAAAGTTGGGCCGGTCCAAAGATTTTAATAAGCGTGCACTAACGATCTTGGGTCATGCCCGAATAACTATGGCTACAGGGTCAGAAATCTCTTAGCTTTATTGCAAGTTGTGTTTGCTAGAAGCTTTCAGTAAATCTGCTAACAAGTTGTAAAAAACTTCAAGGCAAAGCAAGCACGAGGCTGACAAATTTGTTGCAACTTGATACTGTTTGTACAGAATTAATGCTTAGTTGCTATGCAACAAGGTCACACAATTACGAACAAGCTTGTGAACCTGTTGTGGATTTCTCACATAGTTTCGAAAAAGATTGTCACAACATGTGTAATGTGTTGAGAATAGGACTGGAACTATTATGAATTATTAATTAGGGTTAATAAGTTTGTATAAATAGAGACTAGGTATAATTAAACTTTGAGCAGTTACTGAACTGAGTCTGGTGGTAAATATAACCAGTATAACTGGTCTCGGCCATTATGATTTATTTTTACATAAATCGCTTCAACCAATGGAAAATTGATATCAAATCTTCTGATTTGAATTTTAACAAGGACTTGAGGAAGAGGTATCGAAGCGTGTTTGCCCTAAAGCCAGTGAGACAATCCTCTCACCCTCCTGTTTGCTACCTGCTTCTGGGGAAAGATCAAATGAAAACTGTTTTATCTGAAGTATTGTTGACCGTGGCACTCGTTGCAAGCACAACACAACAATCGTCTAGTGATGCTCAGCCTTTGAGGCTAAACAAATTCTTTACGAACAGAATTTCCTGACGGCGTCGTGTTGTGGCTTTACCCCGGTATTTTTTACCTGTTGAGTGACCGTTGGATTTCAGACTTGTTATCTGTATCTTTTTAGACTTACTATGAAGATTTATTTCCAAAGAAACAGTCACTGTCTCCTGATTTACTTGCAAGAGCGTCGATGTCATTAATTCTTTTAGACCAGAAGAAGACTGAGAATCTAAATTCTAACGGTAGGTCGACCATGAACCAATGATCATTATTGGTTTTACTACTGACAGGAACTACATACTTACATTTTACATATTTTCTACAAAGTTACCTTTTACGTTTAGTTAAAAACATCAGAGCCCAGCAAACAAATTTAAATAAAGTCATAATTGAACCATATCTTTAAAAAAGATTTTATTGACTAACATTTCGTTACTTAACCAGTAACATCATCAGAGTAATTATTTACATGAGTTGAGAGGCTTAAATAGCTAACTGTTACAAAAATAGTGATGAAAGAATGTCACAAAGGATTAGCGGCAAGAACAAGTAGCGGAAGGAGTGCGAATTGTCAAGTGATGAAGAATTAGACGTGTGAAGAATTTAATTAGAAGCGAAAAAAAAGGACAAGAAAATAAGTTAAAAAAGTGCTATAGGAAAGGATCTAATATTAGCGTTAATGACGGCTATAACGTTAATAACGTTATTTACGGCTTTATTTAAACTTGTTTGCTGGGTTATTATATTTTTAACTAAACTTCGTTTCCCACCTGGCTCTTCAATCGCAGTGATTTTGCCTTTTACGTGTTTACAAGAATTATATGATATCACTTTGGTTTAGACAAATTTTCATTGTGGAATTCTCCTTCTAATTTCCGAGTTAACAGTAATTTATCGAAGAAACTTCTGCTTAATGATGGTGAATCAGGTATGAGTAATTATGTTTTGTATTAAGATTTCACTAGAGGGAAATCGGCCATTACTGGCTTGCTTATTATTTACTTTTATTACATTACTTGCATTACATACTATCATTAGGAAAGTGAAGTTCTTTTCCAGATCATCCACTGTTTCCTTCAAGTCATTTTATCCTTTCCCTTCCAATAAAAAGTGGTTACTTCGATGGGCTCAACATAGTTTTCCAAAGTCGTTAAAGTTCTCTTATACTCGAGAGCACATATGTATTGTTACACCCGCGGGTCTACGTGTGGTTTTCGCTAAAACTCCGCCTCCACGTGCGACCTTGTTTACGCGCAGGGGCTGGAACTTCCTAAAGAATATCGCGTCACATAAGAATGAAAAAGTTTCAGGATTGCTTTACGGCAAAGAAGATTTTATTTTATGCTTTCAGATTCAACTTGTTCGACTTTGTACCACTTTGATCAAAAGCGACAGCTGGCGGACAATGCAAGAGAATAAGGATAAAAATAAAGCCGAAAATGAACATTGCGGATCTTGACATTCAGCAAAACACGGGAATGGATACAGGGATCGTGGTAATATTTCGACGTTCTTTCGTTTTTAAAGGTAGTTGTTAATGACCCTAAAATTGGTTTTGGTTTGACAATGACACGATGCCTGTGTCAATTCTATTGTTTTCTTGAATACGAAGTTCCGCAATGTCCATTTTCGAGTTTATTTTTATCCTTTATTCTCTTGAATTGTTGGCTGGCTGTTGCTTTTGGACAAATATTGCAAATTGGAACAAGACCCACCTTCCTCCTCTTCCCCTCCTCGACTTCAGAGGTCGAGAACGAAACGTGTTCTACCAGACTCCCTTGTATCTTTACGTGTTGCCTGTTTTGCTGATGATACGAAGCTCTGTTAAAAGATCGAATTTCGCGCCGACGTAGTGCTCCAACAAGATGACCTCAATACTTTTGATCAGTGGCAACTACATTCGGATCTCCAGTTCAACGAGGTGAAGACAAAATATCAGAGTATTATCCGTAAAAAAGAGTTCGCTAAATGTGTATACTGTACCATTTAAAAGATAAACTAGGCATGTGGGTTAACAACTACCTGACTTGGTCAAAACAAGTCTTAGCCCAGTGTTCCAAAGTGGACAGAATATTAGGAATGGTACGCCACTCACTATAGGAGGTCAAAGAGCAATGCTTTCGCCGTACCCTCTATTTATCGGTCGTCCGCGATCACCTTCGTTACGCAACGCAAGTATTGTTACCACAATCGATAGAACTAATCATGCGTACAGAATCAGTAGAGCGACGCGCAACCAAAATTGATTACGAACCTCCCGTTTTGCTCCTCGAACTTGCAATGTTCGAACGTTTGCTGGCACGAATATCGATTTGATCTTTTTCTTCGCAGCTGTCAACGGTCTGTCATTCATCAATCTAGAAATATTACCTCACCCATATCTACCAGACATATTTACAAGACTCTGCTCATTTCCTGAACTTGTTCAATTCTTACCACGAAAATCTATAACTCTTACTTTTCAAAACTCATTTTCCTCTGGAGTAAGCATGACATGGATTGTACTGCCGAGTAACCTGAGATTAAATGGAATTACATTAACAAACGTCAAAAGTAACCTTCATTACTACACAAACGCGTTAGAAAGTGTGTATGATTGGGACGACCGTCGGTCCTGGCGAACCGTTTGTCTGAAGTGCAATTCGTCCGAAGTTTACTTGGGATCCGTCGTTGTTGTACTTAATAGCTTTCGCAATGAGGATATTGTATCGTTTTCTGTTTATTTTTTTTATTTTTTTTCCCCCGATTACTAATTTCTATACGAGACTCCAGAAATCGGTCCAAGCTGTTGCGGCAACCCCTGCCACATCTCTTAAACTCCATAGCCCAGTTGTCCCAAGGACGATTAGCGCTAATCCGTGGATAAAAAAAAAAACCTTCTAGGACAAAACGTTTCTATACATATACGATATATGAACAAAAAACTTTAAACATTCTTTCCTACATTACTATGATTTCATCCACAAAGTTTTCACTAATCCTGGACTAAGATAATCGCCCTTTGAACAACCGGGCACATGTGTATGTTAGTCTGTATCTACATTTGATTAAATATATAAGTGCGTGTACTCGAGTTTTGTATATCATAGTGACGAAGTTTAATAAATGAATACCATTCAGAATGCCATCCCTACACTTGTAATTTTTCTTGATCTTGTATAAAATTCAATTTCACGGGACCAAGTGTAAACGCCCAATGTTTCTTGAATAAAATCTTCACGCCACGTTTCTTACTCTTACTCTAATGTTACTCTTACGTTTGTGCCATAAATTCCTTGTTACCATGGTAGGACTTTTCCACTGAAAACACCCTCCTAAATGCTCCCTTGTTAGACCCAATCACGATGTGGGTGATCCCTAAACAATCGTATTATGCTTTCTATTCTTATGCCATTAGTAATTTGTACGCATTTATAACTCTAGAGGTTGAAGTAACGATGGCGTTTGAAGATGATGGATCATATAAAATCAAGGTACAATGCCTTATCAATTGTTGCAAAAGCTTGTTTTTACAAGAGAGACAAGCTTTACGAACGTCTACCATTGTATGTAAAATTTACTTTGACGCATTTGCACCATCTCAAAATTCACGTTAAAAAGTCGTTGTATTATATCTGTAAATTGACCAATTTAAGGCGGCCATTATAGTCTTCTGTGGTTTAATGAGTCCAAGGAAGCGTTATCCTTCATATTGTCAGCAAGCTTTGCTGTGACCGTCTATTGGCACGACATTAAGATACCTTAGGTTGGGGACGTCGTTGGTTGCAGGGACGATGTTACTTCGCTTCCACTTGACAGAGTGTAGATCCGAGATGCCCTTGTTCCAGCAAATAATTATCGTCTTGGAAATGAGCTACTCACGCGTAATCTAACATTTCCGCTGTTTCGGTACGTCAGGGTCTCGGATGGACATATCCACATGGAACCAATAAATCACATCTTCTAGGATTACAGGCTACAACCCACAACGAAAAATGTTGTGCAGTTTGTGAGGATTCTATAAAACATGGCAGAAGGTTTAATTTTGTTTATCCTCAGATTAGTGATGACATTATGGACGGCAAAGGAAGACTAGAAATTGATGGAACGCAAATGTATGTCTCAACTTCTGTCAATGGTGTTGTTTCAAAAATGTCTGTTGTCCAACATGGAGAAACCTTGCACTTATTTTCTCCTGTAAGTACTTATAAAATAACGCTCTTTTTGATAAAAGTAAAAATGATATGGTTAATTTATAACCGTACAAATAAAGTTCATGGCATGCTAGTTGTTATGACCGACAGA
Source organism: Nanipora kamurai (assembly GCA_036872915.1). Classification (NCBI taxonomy): domain Eukaryota; kingdom Metazoa; phylum Cnidaria; class Anthozoa; order Scleralcyonacea; family Helioporidae; genus Nanipora; species Nanipora kamurai. The sequence continues at coordinate 342,119 of JBAHVQ010000534.1, forward strand.
TGTTGTCAAACTGAGGTGCTGGGATTCGAACTAGATGCCCCCTCGAAACATTCCTGAAATGAATAGATTAACCTCACCCGCCAAACCCAAAAAAACCCAGATGAGATTAGAATTTATTTGCGATTTTGTGCGTGACAGATGTTACAAAGAATAGATAAATTCTACAGCAAACTGCATATATGCGAGAGAGAGTTACAGACGATCACAGAGTAACACAAATGGTCACGTACATATCAGTCACAGTGTTACAGACGAGAAATAGTAATCACAGAGTAAAGAAGAACCGACGTACGTATCATGTTTGTTATGATACGAGCATGTTACTGTTTGATACGGATAGGCTGGGTTTTTTGTTTTGACTTTCCCATTTCTTGATTTGAACTCTTTCCTGTCCAAACCTCCTTTAAGCGAGTAAAGTTGTGGCAATCTATACCCGGACAGAAAAAAGGTAACGCCGACATTGAAAGAATTCCAAAACATTCCATTGAGTTTTAGAATTGCTGGATGAGCACTGGAACGGCTGGCAATGAGAAACTAGATGCTGACCAAAGTTCGCCGTTTATTTGCCTCTTCACTGATAAAATGCAACGTTAATTTCAAGAAGTTAATTTACCTTAAAAAGGAGTTATTCTGAACGTATTTCGGTATAGAACAACTCCTTTTAGAGCTAAATGAACTCCTTGAAATTCACCATTTATTTTAAGGGGGCAGCCGACATTCATTTGGATAACTTTTTGCTGTCGAAATGTGTCGATGCCCCTTCTATGTGATACCCAACATCTCAATACCAAATTAAACTACAAAAGTACTCTTTCATCATAGCTCAATAAAAGTTGGACTTTGTTTGCAGAAGAGCCCATCTTGTGGCAAACATACCAAATATGACATACTACCTAGGAGCCAATATTAGGTCTCATTTGAAGCAGAAGATATACTTTTATGCAGTAAACCTTTAATTTTGGTTAAGTAATGTAAAATATGAAGTTGCCGGTAAGTTGAATACGTTTTTTGTCTCTGGTTTTGCACGCAATAGTTCATCCCTTCTTAACTTGACTGCATATTGATGCTTTCCCAAAGGTTTTAAGTTTTTTACATAAAAGTATCTTTCCTACTTCAAATGAGACCAGATTTGGACTCCTATAGTTAGTGTATTGTGTTTTTTTTAATGTTTGTCACAAGATGGGTTTTCGTGCACTCAAAGTCCAACTTTTATTGTAGCAAGTGTAAGTTACGAGTTAAACATTTGGTATTTTGTACTGAGCTATTATAATAGAGGACTTTTAAAGGGCGCCAATACTTTCCCGACTATAAAAGGTTATCGAAATGTTAATAACAAAATTAATAATAACAAATTAATAACAAAAGCAGCACACGTCCTGAAATTTCAGTGATCTTTAAATATATAAACATATTAAATATCATTGAATATCCCTAGCCTAACCCTTGTTAGCAGGGAATTTCTACGCTTCCCTCGTATTTTTAAGTTCCTTGCCAAAGCATACCTTAGGCAGCCCAACAATGAAAGTAGTTGACTTTTGTATTTGCTTGTGTCGTTAATGACGTTATAAAAGCTGTATTAGCGTTACCTATCGCTAGCTAGAAGAAGGAGGAGGCCGTAGGACTTCGAGCGGTTTAAAAACTCGCCCTGCTCCCCTTGCTGAGAGCTTCTTGCGATTAAATAGTTTCAACGTTGCTTAAAAATTACGCGAGGTTAGAAAGTCACATCACCGCTTGAAAGTAGACAATTCAAAACACGGTCAAGTAGTTCAGATTTAAAACAGTTTGGGGAGCCGCGGAAACGCCGATAATTTGAGCACCTTTCCAAGAATTACTACATTTCAAAATAGTCCAGAAAGACAAGAAACGAGTACAAGTTTGAAGTTTTTTACCGGAAATTTTCCATTTCTCGGTGTTGGATCATTTTTTTTGCGCTCCTTTCAAATCTAAGCCAGCTGCTTTCGTGGCCATATCAAACTTGTGAACAAACGTCATAAGTCAGGAGTTTGTATTTGCCATTTATTTGTTTGTTTTTGTTATTTTTTCTTCTGTTTTGTTGGAAGCCATTGAAAATGCTTAAGATTTTTGGAAAATTTAGAAAAAAAATTGTAATAATAAAAAAGTAAAACGGGGAGTAGGAAAGCAAAGAAATGTCAAAAGTCAAAAGTTTGGATGGGAATTCCGTCGACTGAGGTTAGTATCACAAAACGCCGCCCGCTGCTATAGCATGCAGTCAAATAACCTGAATGCCTACGATTCCGCTCACTCAAGATTAATAAAAAGAAAATGAGATGTATTAAATCTTACCATGCAAAGCCTCAAGGATTTAAAATCTGAGCCAATAGATCCTTGAAGTCGATGTTTATTTTAAGATAATTTGAAATGTTATTGCATGTTTTAGGAAGGAAATCATAAGGTTCATCGTATTATCCCCAGTTTTATTAAGAGTAAAACAGAAGCTATGAATTTAGGTGCTGCCGTCGCTCCCATGACTGGTACCATTGTAAAGGTTTGTAAAACTCATTTGTTATTTCCTTTTTGGTTAGGCCGTTTAGGTGAAAATAAGCTGTGGCTAAAAAGTTCCATCAAACTTTGTACCTATAAGGGAACTTTCGAAGCTTTAGAATTCAATTGAGGTGGGCGCAAATTGTGCGAGGTGTTGGGGTAGGTGCGACGCATTCAATTTTCGGTAAACCGGTTCACAAAAAACAAAGAAAATTGGTCAAAAAATGTTAACTTTTCTTAAAGTAAATCACACTGGTCATTCCCCCAGCACGATTTACCCGCTCGTGGGCTCTTAGAGTTTGGTTGTGTTGCCTTTTGCTATGCAGGATATTCCCCCAAAAATGTCCCCTATTAAACATTTCAGCAAATCTTGTTTTGAAAGCGTACTTATGTAGACTTGTTCTCATGTCATTTTGTGCCAATTCTACCGAATAAAAGCCAGAGCCACACGACAACTTGAAAAAAATATAAAATAAAACATATTCCAACGAGGAACATCTTGAAAACTCAGAATACTAGTCAAAACCAAGACGAAAGTTGCATCAGTAATACTTCGGGTTTTTTTCAAAACCATCATCAGACCAATTAAAATTACATCGAGTATGCAAATTTAATATATACATGGTGGATGACATCATTCCGAATAAGCCTAATTAACATGAGTGTAAACCGACATTGGTGAAGCAATAGAGTGGAACGGAAATTGGTGATAAGGTGGTGAAAATAGAAAGTGACTGTGGAGAAGAAGAAATGAGAATTAGGAAAATAGTGCAAGTTCTTTACTTGCCTTAAAACAACGTTCAATTCAGGAGAATGAAACTTAATGTAAAGAGCTTCTAAGAATAACAGTACGTTAGGTGAATAATATTTACATGAATGAATGATTTTAAAGTTGTTGAAGACAAGTTTTCGAATATTAGAAGAAATGTTGCTAATAGGAGAAAAATTTGATTTAAATTAATAAGGTATTGTGCATGTTCGCAGTGGAGAAAACGTTGTGCTACGAAGCTAAACTTGAGTTGAATGTTCGGTTGGGCGTTTATTGAGACAACGATCAGTTTTGTCACTATACTTAGAGCCGCAACCAGGGCAAGAAATTTCATATACAAGATTACTTTAACAGAGATCAGGAACTTTATCTTTATTGGAAAGGAATTTGGAGACTTTTTTGTTAGACTGGACTACGATAAAATTAACGAGCTCTTTCAGATGTCGTTGAATTTTCTTAATGCACTGTTTCACGAGATTTTCACCTTTCCTCCCGAGATAAGGAATTCGGAACCAGATTTTGGGCGAGTGTCATCAACTGATGCGGCAGCTTTATTCATATTACTAGAATACTTTTTCATTAACCTGTTAACCAATGAGTTTTTGATCGAATTTGGAACGCCATTCCAGGACAAAAGATTTGAGTTGAATAATTTGGGTATCAAAAAATGTCTTGTTGCTACAAATCATAAATACTCTATGGAAAATAGATTTAATCCAAGCTACTTTGCTTGGAAGTGGCTCAACGCGCGAGAAGTGCGTATATTGACCAGTGTGAGTATCTTTATGATAGACATCAGTTTCGAAATCAAAAATCGTGATATCCAAAAAGTGTATTGTATTGTTAGAGAAGGTATCAACGGTGAACTGGAGATTTTTATCAAAAGAATCGAATTTGTCCAATACACTAGGAATATCGTATGGTTTTATAAGTAAATCGTCAACATAACGTCTGTAAAATTTAATGATTCCGGAGAGAATTAAACCGGAAGTATAAAATTCTCAAATTCAGTGAGGAAAGTGTTTGCTAAAACTGGGCCAGAGATGAGCCCATCGAGACACCGTCAGCTTGTTGAAAGAGCTGGTTGTTAAATGAAAAGGCCGTTTTGGTACAAGAATCCAAAATAAGCTTTTTTAAAGTTCGCTTGCTCAGAGTAGTGTTAATCTGTTTATCATTATAAATTCGTTTGAGAATAACTTCGACAGTTCGTGTTAACTAACAGTAAAAAGAGATACAACATCAAAAGAGTCAAAACGATAACTTTCACGAAATAAATGTTTAGGTATAGTTCTAATATCTTTTACGGCTTGAAATGAGTCGGAAAGTGAGTGTTCATTTTGAGTTAACGGATGGAGCAATGACGAAAGAGATTTGCTTACATGGGAATGTGTTGTATTTGTCGTGTCATCGATAGGTCTAACTTTAGGAATTGTCGTTGATTGTTTGTGAGTTTTGGAAGACCATACACCCGGCCAAAATGAGCTGATTTAGGTCTTAGGAATTGAACTCTAGAGTCCGATATTTCTCCCCTTTCCAGTAATTTAGACAGAAGCGTTTGTAGAGATGAAAGCCTGGTTGGTGTAGAGTCTGAAGAAAGTTTTTGGAATTTGGAAGGGTTAGAAAAGAGCGAATTGACGGAAGAAATATAATCGCTGCGTTTCATCACAACGACACCATTACTTTTGTCGGGTTTGAGAATAGCAAAATTTACAGAAAGTTAATTTAAAATCCTAATTCTTTTCTTATCTAAATTAAATTCTTTGAAATCTAATTCTATATAGTTATACGTGAAAGAGCGCATGGAGTTCATGACCTTATCTTTTGTGTGGTATCCATCTTTAAATTTTAAATGGCTTGAGTAGAAGAATGAACTCGGGTAGAGAATAATGATGTTAGTCGTTACTCCGAGTGACGAACCATACCGGACAAGTAGAGAAAACTCTACTTGGTAAACCTTCGGTTTACTAGTTCGACGCTCCACCAACTGAGCTACAGGTCAAGTTGGGAGCTGGTCGCGAAACTGATGTTACTTTGGCTCTTGATATTTCGAAACATATACTAGTTTGTTCGATATCGGGACATTTTAAATTCAGTCTGATTTTAAATGGCTTGAGTAGAAGTTTTCTCTACTTGCCCGGTATGGTTCGTCACTCGCAGTAACAACTAACATCATTATTCTCTACCCAAGTTCATTCTTCTACTCAAGCCATTTAAAATCAGACTGGATTTAAAATGTCCCGATATCGAAGAAACTAGTATATGT